>ML120018.1:0-11490 GCA_003788565.2 Ascobolus immersus RN42 | reverse complement strand
CAACTGCTTCCAACCTCCTCCCACAGCGTCAGTACCCATTTTCCATCAGCCCCACCAACCCCACTTACGACACGCGAAACCCCTCCTTCCGCACCCCCTGGTTCGAAGTCTCCCTCGTCCCTTCGCGCTTCCTGCACCCCCTCCCTTCTGCTTCGCTGTCTGGCATGGGCGGATTTGACTTTATCGACGGCTGCATCTCCCGCGACCTTGAGGAAGGGGAGCAGGAGAGGGAGGTGAAGGTGATAGCTACGGGGGGGAATGGGTCTGGGGGTGGACGGAGGGGGCATGCGAGGTTTTTCAGTGGTTTTCGGATTCGATCATATGGTTCGGACCCGCCGTCGGAGGAGCAGAGGGAGGGAGAGGAAGAGGGAGGCAGGAAATGGGCAGTGCCTGTGCCGTGTGTGGGGAAGAGCCCCGAGGGGTTGAGGTTGAAGACGGGGTATGTTGCTGCGAGGCCGGAGTGGGTGGATTTGAGGAGGGAGTATTTGGTGAAACTGGATCACAATACTGCCTATGTACGTATACCTCTGACGAAAGCCGGTGGGTGCTGATGGGGTTAGGTGAGGAAATATGATGCGCCCGGGATGGACTGGGATGAAGTCAAAAAGCTACACAAGTACCGTCGAACGAAGGTTCAAGGTCTCGAGCCACTCTACTCTGACACAACTTCCGGTATCTTACCCCCTTCTTTCACGTTCGAACGACGGCTGATTGGTGGCAGATAAGCGGTGGATGTATATCTCGCCGAGTGAAGTGTTGCGGGAACGAGAGGAACAGATGAGGCTAGCAAGGCAGGTTCTGACGCCGAGTGAGCAGAGGGCGGAGGATATTGCGAATAGTGAGGCGCTGGATGAGTGGTTGGAGTATTCGAGGGTCACTGATAAAGAGAGACGGGAGATATTGATAAGGAGGGTGGAGGTGTGGATGGAGAGGGTGGATCTGAGGGGTTGTGGGTTTTGTTGTGGGGTGGGGAGGGGAAGGGAGAAGAGGAGTTGTTGGAGGGGGTGTGGGAGGGATGTATTTTAGTATCAAGGTGTACAGAGTCTGGTGTAAAATAGCGTGGGTTCTTAACTATACAGACTTCGTTGCATATCAGTAAATTTACTTTTTCTCCTTCAACGTTCAACAGCCCCAGTCGGAGTCCCGGTTTAGTCCAAGCTATCACAAAATGTCGTGCATATCGAGACGGAGAAAAGTATGTTTCTTGCCTACTAGCCCCAGTTTTCCGCTCGGGCGTTATCTCCGTCCTCGGAAACAAAGAGATTTTGCAACGTTGCAATCATGATGCCCGCCATCGACAACATTCAACATCCACAACTAACATACAATCGTCTCCTCCCCCTCCCGAACTGCGACATGAAAGTGTACCCTATTCAAGACGGAATGCGGACAGTATACCTCCGAAAACCCCAGCCGATACCACCCTCTATCTCATTCACAACCGGTAGCTTTACCAACAGCTAGTAGCTTGCATAGCACGCTAACATGCCACAGTGTCCGCACAACCATCAAGCATAGCCCCACTCAAAACCACCCCATTCGAATCCCCCCCTTTCGCTCGCCACTCCCGACCCTCCATCCCCAAATCCCTCGACTCAAACCTACCGCCCTCCCCGCCAGCACCTTCCCATCTCCTCCCCCAGCGCCACTACCCCCTCCTCGGCGATCCCCCCAAATTCAACCGCGATTTCATCGACCCCTCTGCTGGCGAGGTGATCCAAGTCCCCGCAGCACTGGTTCAACGTCTTCTACCAGGAACGTTCCATCAGGGCATTGACCTTAACAAGAACGGGGAAAACGTTTCATCCGTCAAGATTCTCATATCGTCAGGCTCGGTCTCAACCTCCACTCCCTCGCAGGGTAGCCTGTATAGTTTGTCTGGCTTCCTCGTGCGGTCGCATACGGTGGAAACACCGGTAGGAGTGCCGTGGGTTGTGCCCTTGCCGTGCGTAACGCCACATCCATTGGCAGGGGGGTGGAATGGTTTGAGGGTGGGGTATCCGTATGTTAGTGAGAGGCCGGAATGGGTTGATTTGAGGGAGGAGGTTGTGGTTAGGATTGCGGATGCAAAAGGATGGGTATGTAAATGGTCGGGCCATGAGTTTGAGAAGCTGATTTAGTTTAGATACAGAAGTTTGATGTTCCTGAGAATGCGAGTGAGGGGTTAGGGGATGAGGTTGTAAGGTTGCTGAAATTTAGGGAGAGGGAGGTATTGGGGCTGAGGAACTTGTTGTTGGGTAAGTAGGATTTTCTGGAAAACTACTGTTTGGAAAAACGTTAATGGTGATGTAGATATCGGGAGGCGATGGGGTGGTCAACAGGATTGGGAGAAGCCGCAGCACGGGGGAATTGAGAGCGAGGTGGAGCAGAGTAAGCGGGTGCAAGATTTGATGTGGGAGGGCCAGTTGGAAGATGGGGATACGAGGAAGAGGGGGTTGGAGGAGAGGATACGCTGGTGGATGAGGGTTATTCCCAGGCGGTCATGTAATCCATAGTATGGATGCTGCGGATTGCGGCTTTCTTGTACGATTCTTAGGTCGTTTTTACATGCTATCCTAGAAGGGAGTTCCTATCATAATGCTTCGTTTATGAAGCCTTTTCCTTCTCGGCCTGCGAGCTCGATAGGTTAACAGTAAGAGAAGTGGGGCAGTAACGACCTTTTGTCAGTCTGTTTACGATGTACTTTATAGTGACTACTGCTACATTCATGTGAAAGGACTTATGTCCCAGGTTGCATAGCAGCCAACTTCTTGATCAATTTACTTCCTATCACGGACTAGCGCCACGTTAATGCAAAGCGTTTTTCCTTCTTCCTTCCACTCCTCGGAAACGACACATTTTTCAATTCATTCCCCACCAAACACCACCACTGCCAAACACCGTCTTGCGCAAAATGCCATCCCATCAAATCGACGAACAAGGTAAGATTTCCATCCTGAACTGGCACGCTCCTAGTAATAAACCGTCCTAGAATCCCCACCTCCCGACCGAGACCCACCCCATGCAGACGCGCACGGGCTAACCTCTCGCCTCGACATCCCCCTCACGCACCGTCCTCCACCCCCAAAACCACCGCCTGCGGCCCACCCAACAGTAATCCCGCTCCCGCTCCCCACAGCACCCTCCGCCCTCGCGCCCCCCAGCGCTCCCTTCCTCCCCGACGGCGAGCACAACCCCCTCTTCATCGCCTACTACCACCATGAAATCATCGCCCTCCCCTCCCACCTCTTCCCCTCGGCAAAAACTTCATCAGCGATGCAGCTTTTCCTCGTGACGAGTATGGGAACTGGCTTTGCCGGATTTCTCCCCGAGGACACGTTTGAAGGGCCGTATTGGAAGCTGGGGGGATGGTTCATTCAGCCCCTTGACGGAACGCAGCTTGAGGCATATCAGATCCCGTTGCCTTCGATGTTGGGTCCGGTAGAGGGCGGACAGCGGCCGGTGGTGAGGACGAATTTTGCGGCGGAGGGGAGGATGGTGGTGGATTTGAGGAAGGAGTATTCGGTTTTTCTTAGGCCTGGGATTGAGGATTGTTATGTACGTTTGTATTGGTGACAGAGTCTGCTATTCATCGAAGCTGACGGATGTAGATACAAAAGTTTGATCCGGTAGCAAAAGTCGAGAGGGCAAGTATAGAGGCGATGAGAAAGTATCACCGGGTCTTTGTGTTGAAAAAGAAGCCAATCAAGTCGGCTTCGAGTTCCGGTAAGTTGCGAAGGACCCGAAGAATGAGATTGCTGATGCAGGATAGAGAAACGCTGGAATGCGTATCCCCAGTCGTATCTCCGATTAAAGATGGAGGCACCGACGGTTGTTTTGACGCCGAGTGAGCCTGAGGAGGATATGCTGTATTTTGAGGCGGGGAGGATGATGGATATTAGGTTTGAGTGGGGAAGTATGGATGAAAAGACGAGACGGGCGAGGATGGAGAGGAGGGTGGAGAGGTGGATGGAGGGTGTGGAGGCGGGGGGAAATGCTGGTATAGGAGAGGTGGGGGAGGAGGGGCTGAGTTCTAGGGAGAGGGAATTTTTGATTTTTAGGTTGGGGATGAGGTATGGGGATGACAGTAAGGGGGAGGTGCATGCTGGGTTGTGGTGGGAAGAGTAAGGCCCGAATTGGTGTATATTTGTGACCGGGCATCGGCGTGACTTGGTCTGGCATGGGAATGAGTGCATGCAGGGCTTGCTGCTGGAAATAAGACCGTACGTTGTGATTCAATTTGCGGTCAGCATCATGTACATGATATCCCTATCATTTCGCTTTTCTCTCCTTGTCCTTTTGTAGATCTCGTTGATAGAAATCTCGCTCGTCACTTGCATCTTAGCAAATAGGAAGGTTTGTAGCATGTACTGAGGAGGGAATAGACCTTGAGGCTCGTATTGTGCAATCGTTCTAAGTAGTATTTACCGATAGTATAAGTACCAACTGTTTTTTTTTGTTTTTGTTTTTCAAAAAAATGCAAGGGCTACAAAAAAAAATAAAAGGACGAGGTAATCCATTGCATTTTTTTTGAATGGCAATGAAGATTAACCAGTTTGGTGGCAATATTGTTGTGAATTGGGGAGCTTAATAACAAGTACAAAACAATGCAATTCTCTCTTCGTCTGGACGGATCAATCTCAAACTCAGTACATAGCTACCTCGTGCCGTTGCGGTGCAAGGTGTACTACTTCGTGCATTGTTTGGCTATTTATCTTTGGACCATATGGTCATTCGATACTACCTTCACTATCAATGACCAAACTAACCAGTAAAGACATCTCTAAAGAAACTTAGCTCTGTGGGAACGCTGCACTGGAGCCCCAGTGCACGTAATAGAGTGTAGGGTTCGATTCCACTTGTGCACTTGCTGCCAGACTTTTGTGTTTCATGCTTGCGCTTCCCAAAGGGACGCTTTTACAAGCAATTCCGAATGGAGGAGTCTCCTCTTCCGCTCGGGTGTTATAACAGGAATGTTATCCGAAAACCGTTAGCGCATTTCCCGGTTCAGACGGATTGACCAAGTCGTAGCCTTCTGTCGTGAGCAACCACAGAGGGAGCAGAAACATACGACTCGCACACCAAGGCCCGTACGTCACGAAGAAAGCACCCGTACGTACGAAATACTAACAAGAAGTAAAGCCTCGCCGCGCGCAGCAACAACCTCAACAACGGAAAGGTACGTACCATACGAAAGTTCATTTGATCCCACCTTCGAAATGCTAACAATACGTTAGGCTCGTCGACATCCCCAAAACCTTACTCCAAGACCACAAAATTACGTACGAAATACGCGAAAAGAAATTGGCATACGAATTGCTAACAATACATAGCCAACAGCCCGCTTATAAAATAAATAATCTCTAAGTAATCTCTGGCTACTTTATTTCTATATCGGTCGCAAACAGTACTTGTGATCCTCCATAAACACTGTCGTGGATGTTGCCTCTAAATTATATCGTTCATGTCTTTTTACGTTGAAGGTTGTTGGGGTCGGCTATCATGGCCGACCACTTCAAATATTCGGGTTGTTGTGACGTACCCTCTTGCCGCGGGTATGACGTCGCGTTTGTGTTATCGCTACTTTGCGCGGCTCGCGGTCGCGATCTCCCCAGTTGTGATTGTCGCTGACTCTTATATTTCCGTTTTGTCGCCTCTCGTTATGTCATTTTCCGCTCAAATTCATCTTGTGGTCTGGAATGGTTTTGATGTAAATAATCATGCTTGTCATTATGACACCTATCCGAGCGAAAACGTTTCTACACTGATGTATGCTGTGGCTGTGGGGTCATCTCCGCGAGTTATTTATAAATCATAGTTGCTTCAAATGAATTTGTTATAAAGATGGCGTTTCGGAAAGAAAGGTTCCTTTCATGTCGTTATTGGGCTTCCAATACTGCTTTTCCGGTCCATCGCCGGTATATCAGATCTCAACGCGGTTGGTGAGTAGAGGCGCTTGTATCTCCGGATGATATTTGCTAAGCGAGATTACCGCCAAGCAGCTCTGACGGTCAGAATTTTCACAAGCGCTTTAAAAAGAACAGATCATCCCCACTTAAGCGCCAGCCGCCAGATAACCCCACTTCCGGAATAGACTCTTCGCTTCGGTGTCTGCCCGGAACCTGTCCTACACTCTTTTATTTCCTTTTTACATTCATTCGTTATCGCCATGCCAGATGCAGAAAATGGGCACAGAGATGAGTCGGCAACTCCCCAACCTGTTGCTCGTCGCGCGGGTTTGAGGATTAGGAAGCAGGCGAATCTCTATGTTGGGGCTCGTTGTATTCCTCAGGATTACATACATATCACCGATGCCAACCTAAAACGCCTCTTCACCGATAATCCGAATCCCGAAACTCCCGCTCGTGGCTACGCTCTCGTCAAATACAACAGATGGTCCGAGCGCAACCATCTCGCCGTCATTACCGAGGCTGAATCACAGGATGGTGGTACGTTGCCTTTTCTTTTCCTGGTTTGGTCGTGTTTTTCGTTCGTCGGGCGGGTTCGCTAACATGATGTTGTAGATGCTCTTGCCACCCGCAAGCGTCGTCGTGATGCTGAGGTCCCGTTCGACATCGGCCTGACCAAGGATGACGACAACATTCTCTGGGGCTTTATCAAGAACCGTCTCTTATTCCGTATGAGCTGGAAAGAGACGTACTTCCTCGATGCTTGTATTCAAGATGCGCTTGGTATTGCAACGAATCACCCGGACTACAAGAGCATCCGTGCTACTGCAGGTCGTAATCGCGATACATGGCAGGGCCGCATTCTCAATAGTGCACACGTTATTGGGAAGGACTTCTTGATTTCCGACTTCGGCAAGGCCAACGGCATTCCTGTGTACAAAGGGTTTGTGGTTCTCGGTCGTCCTTAGCGTCACTAACATCTGTGTACAGTAAGAAGATGCATACTTGGGTCCCAGACAGCACCGGTAAAATGGTAAAGAAGTGTCTATTGATTGACTCCGACTTTTTCCCGGACTCGCTACGTACGCTTGAGACCGCCAAAACCGTCTTCGCAGTCTGTATCCCTGGGCTTGACGTCGCCTGTCTCGAAGACTCGAAGGGTGTTCCAACATATCTCGGAGAGGTGCTCATAAAGAAAGCACTCAGTTTGATCCAATTGGAGATTACTTACATCTTTGATATGTGGATGGCTGAGAATGGGTCGTATAGCAAGGGTCCAAACGACTTCCATAATCGCCAGGACATCCATCTCGACTACTTGGACACGATTGACAGTCTCACTATGCCAATGGTCTCCATCACCACCGCTCCGGTCGAAGAAGAGTCCGGCAGCGTCACTCCCGATGCTGAGGAGCCGACCGACATCAAACTTGGCTGCTTGTTCGGTATCCCGTCGTACACGAGCTTTGAAACGAAGACGAAGCTCAAGAAGAAAGCCAAGGTCGCCGCTGTTGGCAATGCCATTGGATTGGGAACTCTTGCTGCTCCTGTTCCAGAGTTGAAGATGATCTTCAATGTTGACGGTTTCTATTTCGTGGACTCGGCTGGCAATATGCATGATTGAGAGACGAGTGTTCGATTGCCGGTACTTCTGGTGTGCCCTGGGTTTTCGGGTGATCTGCTCTTGGTGCATTCTGTGCGATTTGTTGGATATGGAGGGAAAGTGTTTTCGGAAGTCGAGCGAGCGAGTATTATGGGTTCCTTTAGTTGTTTATCTGTCGTATACCTGTTGTAGTAGCGTAATACCTCTGGTTGTCGATTGAAGTTATAGTCGTTCGCAGTTCGCAGTTCGATTGAATGGTCGTTTGTTCGTTGGTCTTGACTTTTCGCGTGGTTGCTTTCAGTGAATTCTGGTGTTGTTGTGGGCGAGAATGTGTTGTCGCGTGGTCCGTGGTACGCCAGTAACTTATCTAAGCGACGCGTTCCGATCGGGCTTTTTGTTTTGTTTTGTGTGTTTTCATTTTCATTTTCTTTTTTTTCTTCACGTGCAGAGTTTTTTTTTTACTCGCGCTAGTGCTAAATGGGCAAGGTGGAATTGTAAGTTTTCAATGGAGGAGTGGGGTAGTGTCGAGCGATCTGACGAAGACGATTATATGTGGTGAGAGGAGGAGAGAGCGAGTCACGGAAGACAAAGTTTACAGTAATGTTTATCAGGAATGATTAATCCATTGATGTGCTTGAATCTACCCTCTATTCTAAAGCCGTATCTCTCGTGCCTGATCCATTTATTTACAACCGAATAAAACACCATAGGACAGGACAGTGGAGACCCAAAGTATGAAAGCGAGCGAGTCTGAACAGCGAAAATGAACCTTTTCCATTGAAGCCGACAACACTGTATGAAAAGACAAAAGGAAAGAAAATGAAAAAGCGAGGCGAAAGAAGGTGGTAAACTGCAATGAACCTTTTCCATTCCAGTCTTAGCCGATGTAGTCCATCTGAATCATCCAATTCAAACAACAACAGGGCCGACCGACCATCTTCAAGTTCTTAGATGAAACTGCAACGCTCTCCACATTCCCAATCGACCACGAAAGTAATACCGCGAGATCCGAGGGGAGCTTCGATGTCGTCGACGTGGTGAACTCTGACGACTTCTCCGACAACGTGATGGTTGTGGTTGCTGCATACTGCTCTGAGAGAACGCAAATGGTGATCGTTGGAGAGCAAGAAGCCAAGAGTGTGGACTTGGAATGAGAGAGTAGCGTGTGTATCCAGCCCGTAATAGTCGCAGTAGATCCTCATCGTACGGTTGTCGCTCATTCGATAGTGGATTTCGACCCTGTCCCCGATAACCGGTTCTCTGGGGAAAACATTGCCGACTGACTGGTGCCTGGGATCATCTAGAGTGGCCTGTCAGCTGAATGTGTCGCCAGAGCACGCTTCTTCTTCTCGACGAAGGCGTAAAGTAATGGGAGATCGGGCGAGCCAAAAACTTACGTCTGAAATAGGAACGTCCACTATGATCGAAAGCGGCGGTGCATGCTGCGTGGATCGCGCGTTGGATTGCATCGGTACCTTCGTACACCAAAAGTGATGCTTGTTCATCTCCATCACTGTCGCTCTCGTTGAAGTGCCCAAGAGGAAGGAGTGCTCCGCCAGAGACACTACCGACGGAGTGGTTGAACAACTCGCTTGTATCACCTGTCTTGGTTAGCGAAGGTCTCATCTGAACGAACTGTTTGTGGCTCCACTCACCAACTCCATTGTTGCTGTTGAGGCTCATTAAAGAGACATCACCGTTTTCCTCCTCTTCACTCCCGTCGAGATGGTTGCCGATATCGAGCGAACTGGATGTATAGGTGTCGAGGTCCATTTGGGTGAGTTCCAAGCTTTGGTCGGGCTCTACATCTGTGGAGGCATTGCCGGCGGTGTCTTCGTCAGACAAACTGGATGTCTCGACGGCAGTAGTGCCTAGATTCAACTGTTGAGTGACAGTATCGGAGCGGATTGGCGACCTAGTACGGGCGCAAGCATTCCCGGTATCCGGTTCTGGTGATTCTTTGACGATGTCAGTATCTTTCATGTCTGGTGGGCATGAAGGAGGGAGTTTGTTTGACTGTAGTTTATCTGCTTGTAGGCCGGCCTGCTTGCAGAATGGATGGAGGACTTACTGCTGTGGTTGTCTCTGATGCGAGCCATTGTGTCTGATAGTATGCAGAATGAAAGGATCAGATAGGTATGTCTGAAAGAGGTACGAAGTATGTTTCGAGCAAACACTGTTTTGATTTTATAGCGGAATGTTGATTGCCAAGGCTGCCGAATAAGGAAAAGTTTTTTCCTACTTCCTTTCCCGTCTTTCCATCTCTTTTGTGTTAAACATTCCTTTCGACGGTCCTCCCCCTCATTCCACACGGCACTTGATCATTCGGTAGTTCTCTTTGTGTCCGGCACTTGGAAAAGTGACTGCTTAATTGGGCTTTTCTCTGTTTGCTGCTACACTGGCATTCTTCCCGCTCCAAAACACAACAAGCCGAAAGCGTAGAGTTGTGTCAAACACACATATTACGGAATATCAAAGGACCCATCTGTAAGTCTTCATGTTGCCACGCCTTCCACTATCAGCTTCAATTCCATCCCAGAGTCCTCCTGCCGCTAACAAATCGCTCCGTCACGGTGGTGTGCAGTAACTACCAGCAGATACAATTATTGGCGCTTCATCCACCATGTTACCGTTCCCAGAAGAAGAATTGTATGAGATGCCGACCCAGCGCTCTACTCCACAAGCGGCCCCAGCTGCTATCGCAACATCAGAGCACCGCAGTAATGCAGTAGTTTCTGTTACAGGTAACGGCGACAATTTCAGTTCAACAGAGAGAAGACGACTGACCTTCAAGTAGGTGCTGATGAGAGCAGCAACTTGAATCAAGACGGCCTCGTTGGTTCTCAGACTCCGAATGGTTCTCTCAGTCACGGTCAAACAGAGCAACTCGCTGCGAGCGCTGATGGATCTGTCTACGTTTCCTCACCAGGCCCTATGTCTCCAGACATCTCTACAACCGGTGCGGCAGAACCCGATGATGAAGTTGGAAACGCCACTGAGTACCTGAACCCTGATGCCGAGTTGGCTCTTGTTCTCTCTCAGTATAATCACGATGCCGATACCATTGCGGAATTGCTCTGCGTCGAGTGCGGAATCCGTCGCTCTCTCCACAGCGGGACCATCAAGGCCATTCGTGAGTATTGACAAGTCTTCTATTGTTTGCTCACCTATACTAACTTGTTATTACAGATGTCGGATCCGATAATTCCCCAGCGATGTACGACCAGAGTTACCCCAGGCTCAACGAGAAGGTCATTTTCATCCCAGGAATCGCATCCAACGGCACGTTGGGAATGGTAGTGGTTCCTTTTGGTCTTGCGCCTCAGGCAGTTGTCACCAAGCAGGGTAGCATGACGATTGCTCCCTACGGATAGGCCCGTCTAGGAGTCGATAATCAGTGCATCAGAGATTTGATCATCTTCGGTCATTCAGTGACTGGTCGCATTACATGGGTCAGCGATTGTTTCTATTGGAAGAGACTTTTCTGCAACTATCACTTCGAGGTAGAGTGGGAAGTTTCGCAGCCTATCAACATTCCAAGCACTTATACTGTTTTGGGACTTGCCAGGATCTCCGAATACTTGGACTCTTGGGTTAACGCACATTCAAGTGACGAAGAATCCATGCTTTCCTCAGAGCAGATGGAAGAATCGTCTCCTCTCGTCGCTGCTCGTCCGCCTGGATTGATCATCAGCACTCCTCATCGTTCCCGCCAAGAAGTTAGAGCTTCGTCTCCCACCGCTCGTTTTTTTACGGACATCGGTTTGACATTCTCTTCTGCAATCGGCACTCTCCATTCCGAGATACTCGCTGGCGACGATGTTGCCGTGCTGGAAAACATTCCATCTTCTCCTCCGAAGCCAGTTGAGAGAAGACTGTTCAGTGGCAGTCAACAGCCTTCTGGCCATGTCGTTGCCGAAGGTTACCTTTGGGAAGAATCGCAACTTGAGGTCCCCGACTCGCAACCATTGGCTGTTACCGACCATAACATCCCGGTTC
>ML120017.1:0-22585 GCA_003788565.2 Ascobolus immersus RN42 | reverse complement strand
CCAGATCTTCTCTCTTAACAATAACAACTACCACACACAGGTTTACCTCAACCACCATTGAGGACTGCGTCGATCCTCGTACCCCTCGTTATCAGGTTATGAGCTCCGGAGTGCAATAAGGATTCGATTCAGTACCCTCATCTATCCAAAATCTCGAATTTTTTCGCGGTCGGACCGTGTTTGCAACGCGTCCACCCGCAAAACCTTCACCATGTCGGAAAAAGACGATCACCAACCAGGCGTCACGCCCCTCTCTTCAGGGAACTACAGAACATGGCGGACAGAAGTTCTTATCGCGTTGGCCACAGAAGACTGCGATCGCATCGTCCTTGGAACAGAAAAACCGCCTGCGATACCTGTCGAGATGGAGGACTTCGACACCCTCACTTTGGAAGAAAAGAAAAAGTGGGGCGACGAAAAGGGCATTGTTGTCGCTCGTGGTGGAGAAATCGATGACACCGTGGATCCCCCAATCGTCACTCCTCTTGTCCCTACGGCCCTTGCTACCCATGCCAGTACCGTCAAAAAGTACGAAAAGGATCAAGCCAAGTGCGAGAAGTTGATCGAAAAGAGGGAAAAGGAGTTGAAGGATTATCGCATTCGTCGTGCGAAGGCAAAAGGAATCCTTTACCGCTCTGCGTCAAAGACCGTCAGATTGGACATCCAAGATCTCGATGATCCGAATGTCATATGGTTAAAGCTTGACAAGAACTACAACAAGCAACAAGAAGCTTCATCAAAGTTCGCTCTTCGTGAGGTCTTGAACGAGCCATACGACTACCCCGAGAACATCGATGACCACCTCGCGAAGTGGTCTAGTGCAGTCCATGGTCTGAAGGCCAGTGGATGGGAGATCACCAAGGACGAGCTCAACTTCCTACTGGTCAAAACTCTCCCTCGAGATGATCTGCCACAGTACCTTGAAATCTTGGAATACAAGATCAAAGAGAAGCAACCCTCCAATGAAGAATTGGTCTGCATGATACGCGACGACATCAATTCCAAACTCAGTCAATTGGAGCTCCAAACGGCAAACAAAATCACCGTCAAAATCCACAAGCGAGGCAAGGGAGGCCAAGGATCCAAGAATGATCAGAACTCTAGCTCTGGCAAACGTCGAGTAAAGTGCGATCATTGCAAGCGGGAAAACCATCAGTCGGATAACTGCTGGATGAAGTTTCCCGACAAAAATCCCAACAAGAGACCTCGAGCAGAGTCGGGAAGCTGCGACATCGAATACAATCGCCGCAGACTCCAGCACTATCAAAAGGAAATTGAGCGTCAAGAGAAGGAGCTTGCACAAAAACAAAAGTCAGAAAAGTCAGACAAACCTCGTCGCAAGGCAACATCAACAGACGTCATCACCAAAGTCTGCAAAATGCTCTCCATCTCCGACGAACAGCTCAGCTCCCTGCTCGAGGATACCTCAAACATTGGCGACTATGACATCCATGTCGCGATGGTTCAAGGTCCCTCCAACAGTTACGTTCGCTCACTTGACAACTGGGCCAACGACTGTGCCTGCTCAAACCACATGGGAGCAAATCAATCCTTCTTCGACTATGTCCGACCTCTCAGGAAATCGGTCATGATCATGGTCGGAAACGGTGAGATGATAGCCGCGACTGGAATCGGCGCTGTGACGCTGCTTGTCGAGAAACGTCCGGCCTTCGTCTCAGACAAAACAGGTCTCAAGCATCCTCGTGAGTTGACAGAGTTCACCTTCCTAAACGTGCTCTACTGTCCACAACTCATGGCCAACCTGCTGTCATCAAGCCAATTGGCGAAACTTGGCTTTCACACCGTGGTCCTCGGTCGCAAATCCACAGATCCAAAGGACGCTCCACTCAAGGGTGCAGTACTCAATGCGGACACGAACGAAGTAGTGTTCACTATGAGCTACAAGAGCCAACAATACTTCCTTGATCTTGCCGATATCAAACAGCGACAGGAGCTTCGCTACGACAACAAGTTCGAGAAGCGGCTGACCAAGGCCACTGCTGCAACTCTTGACCATCAATTGGCTCACGCCGTTGATGTTGACGATCCGTCCATCACCAATGCCGAACTCGTTTCCGATGAGGACTCAGACCTTGACGAAGATGATCTCACGGACGATCAATCCTCACTGTCCTCTGACATGGACCTTTCAGAAACAGAGTCCATCAGCGAACAGGAGGAGTCGGATCAGGAGGAGCCGGAACAGGAGGAGTCGGAACAGGACGAGTCCGATCAGGAGGAGCAAGCAACCGACGATGAGGCAACGTCAAGTCAGGAGGAGTCGGAGAAACCCGCTGAGGAGGAGTCCAAATACTCAAAGCGGTACCGCTCAATATCGCCAACATACTCCACATTGAGCAAGAGGTTTCGAATCGACTCACGCCGATCTCGATCCAATTCGCTCTCCTCATGCTCGTCCAAGTCCTCGGACGCTCCACACTACCCCGACTCTGACGCCGCCGACGATCTTTGGGAAGACATGGCTCTGGAACAGGCCTTCGTCACTCAGCCTACACTCTCCGAACAACCGGACAGAACGCCATCCTGCATACACAGTCACTCAGTACAGACGGCCGCTTTTGAAGTACTTTGGCACAACAGAATGGGTCATCCAAATTCCAAGGTCCTCAAAGCCCTCTCCAAAACCAAAGGTTTCAAGGATGCGAAGTTCCTCCGGCGTCCAACAATCCACAGGAAAGCCGGTTGCTGTGCGGCCTGTGCTCTCGGCAAGGGCAAGCGCAGCAACAAGAACCGCCGCCGTCTGATGAGGTCAAAGCCTATAAGGATTCTGGAAACAATTGGAGTCGATCTTGTCGGTCCAATCTCTCCACCCTCGAAGTGGTTCCAATACCGCTACGCTGACTTCTTTGTTGACTACTACTCGTCACTCGTGTCCGTGGGCTTTACAACCGACAAGAAGTCGTCCGTATCGCTCCTCGGTGAATATGCACGAATCTCAGAGACTCAGACTGGCGAAACCATCCAAAACGTTCGCTCTGATCGTGGCACAGAGTTGGAAAACGGAAAGGGTCGCCGGCTATTCAAAGTTCGTGGGTGGCACCACGAAATGGCTGCTGCATATACTCAACGCCAAAACGGTCGCATTGAACGGCACATCCAAACGATCTTTAACATCGCCAGGTCAATGATGTTTACGTCTGGCGCCCCACACAACCTTTGGACGTTTGCTGTGTCTCACGCCGTCTACATTCATAACCGCCTCCCACACTCGGCCAATGACTTCAAGTCACCGTACGAGATGTGGAATGGTCACCCTCCTGACCTTTCGTTACTGAGGGTCTGGGGCTGCGATTGTTACACCAT
The DNA here is from genome assembly GCA_003788565.2 of Ascobolus immersus RN42. Lineage (NCBI taxonomy): Eukaryota > Fungi > Ascomycota > Pezizomycetes > Pezizales > Ascobolaceae > Ascobolus > Ascobolus immersus. The sequence continues at coordinate 19,261 of ML120017.1, read as the reverse complement.
CAACAACAAGAAGAACAAGTCCAAGTTGGAAGCTCGCACCAAGCGTGGCATTTTTCTGGGCCTTGAGGGTAACTCTCCGAATTACATTATCTTCAACATCGAGACCCACAAGACAACCGTCTCCAATGACGTATACTTCGATAAGTCGAGTTTCACAGCCATGGAAAAGTTATCTGGGCGCAAATCCCTTGGAATCTCAGTTGGACTTGGTAAGCTAATCTGTCCCATTCTCCCTCTTCCTAGCTCGCTGTTTTGCTTCTATGCTTCATTACCCAGCGTACATTACTCCCTCTTTCTGTGCAGCTGCTACGGCGCCACAATGTGTAGTAGCTTCGGCTCCACTATCTTCTTTCTCTTTTTCTGTGCAGCTGCTACGGCGCCACAATGTGTAGTAGCTTCGGCTCCACTATCTTCTTTCTCTTTCTCTGTGCAGCTGCTACGGCGCCACAAGATGTTGCAGCTACGGCTCCATCAATCTCTTTCTTTCGTGTAGTAGCTTCGGCTCCACTGTTATTCTCTCTCTCTCTTTATGTGCAGCTGCTACGGCGCCACAAGATGTAGAAGCTTCTGCTCCATCCAACTTCTCCTTCATACTCGTGTTGCAGCTACGGCTCCACATACTCCTTCTTTCTTTGTCGCTTAAGCACAAGCTCTGCGTTCTTCAGCCATCCCAAATTGGTACAAGGCTAACTCCTCTTTTCACAGACCCTCAAGTGACAAGCACTCTCGAGTCCTTCACAATCGAGGATCCTACGGACCTCGATGCGTCGATCCCTGATTCAGAGACATACTCTTCAGACTCTGATCTTGACGACTACGAAGAACTCCCGACACTCAGGAGAAGCTCGCGAGTCAAGAAACCAATCGACAGACTAGGTCACTGGGCAAACACTCTCACAGTTCAACCCGATGAATACACATACATCTACGAGGACGGTTTTGTAGTGATGTACTCTCACGCTATCGCCTCCATAGTTGAAGGCGGCGTAGACGGTCCCACTCGTATCAAACCTCCAGAACGTATGTCCTTCATGGATGCATGGTTTCACCCTCGCGACGAAAGCCTATGGAGACCACCCTGTGAGGATGAAATGGACTCAATGATCAAGAATCACGTCTGGGACTTGATGTCCCGACCGAAAGGTCTCAAAGATGCTGACATTGTCGACAATCGATGGGTCTTCAAAACAAAGTTGAACACGGATGGCACCGTCTCGCGATACAAAGCTCGTCTTGTCGCCAGAGGTTTTACACAGACAAAGGGAGTCAACTACAATGACACCTATGCTCCTGTGGCACGTTTCAACACCATTAGAACAGTGTTTTCCCTCGCATCTCAAGAAGGCTGGGACATCCACCAAATGGACGCAAAAACGGCATTCCTCTGCGCGGACATCGATCTTGATCTCTACATGACGTTGCCGGAAGGCTTTCGTCTCCTCGAGTCCAACCCAGACAAGGACACTGAGATCGAGGACCCCATTCTCAAGCTCCGCAAGGGAATCTATGGCATTAAACAAGCACCCAGGCTCTGGAACAGAAAGTTAACCAACTACCTGAAGTCTGTCGGTTATCGCCGGTGCGAGTTTGACCACTCTGTCTACATCAAGGATGGTGTCATCATAGTCATCTACGTTGACGATTTCCTTATCGCTGCTAAAAATGCCGTCAAGAAAGTCAAAGCCGATCTCAACAGGAACTTTGAGATGACAGACCTCGGTCCAGTCGAACACTTCCTCGGCCTTCAGGTCATTCGATCCCCAAATGGATACGGTCTTAGTCAAAAACACTACATTGACCGCCTAGTCGAAGACTACGATCTCACCGAGGCCAAGCCAATCGATACTCCGATGGAAAGAGGTGCCAACTATACCAAGCGTGTTCAGGTTCCAACGGATCTGCCCGACTGTGCTCTTCCGAGACCAATCTTGACCCCACAGGATCCCACGTCGATCCCTGCCAGTCACCATCGCGATGCAGAATCTTCGGAACCTGCCGACCGCAAAACATACATGGCGCTCCTCGGCTCTCTGCAGTATATCTACCTTGGAACTCGCCCAGATATCGGCTTCGCTGTCTCTCACCTCGCTCAGTTCGCCTCAGACCCCTCCACCACACACCTCAAAGCGCTCAAGCGTATTCTGCGTTATCTCAAAACAACACGAGAACACGTACTCTGGTTGGATGGTCGGGCACAGCAACCTTCGGTGGACAAGACGGAACTCTACAGTCCTGAACATTCCACACCAAACATGCAGATCTACGGCTTCAGTGACGCAGATTGGGCTGCTGACCGCAACGATCGGAGGTCCGTCGGGGCATACCAGTTCTTTGTGAACAACTCACTGGTGTCCTGGTGTTCAAAGAAGCAAGCCTTTGTTGCCACCTCCTCGATGGAAAGCGAGTACATGAGTGCCAGCGCTGCAACCAAAGAAGCCGTTTGGCTCCAAAGCCTCGTTGCAGACCTCTGCTTCCGCGGTTTTGTCAAGATCAGCAACCGTGCTGAAGCACCTGTCATCCTGTTTATGGACAACAAGGCAGCTATTCGCGTCGCAAAGAATCCCGAATTCTACGCACGCAGCAAGCATATCGATATCGGTTACCACTTCATCAGACACCGTTTCGAATTGGGCCAAATTCTCATCTTCTACAAGCCTACCTCGGATATGCTCGCGGACTTTCTTACAAAGTCGCTCTCTGCTGTCAAGTTTGAGTTCTGTCGTCACAACTCCGGCATTCAACCCGTCGAGTCTGACTAGACCACTCAATCTCTCTTTCTCTTGCTCTTTTCTTGCTCGTTCTCTCATTTTCCGTGTTCGAGCGTTCTCATCACCCTCACTACGGGGCAATTTAGTTCTCTCGCAAGGCGCTTCCACAAGGAACCGTTCTTGATCTCTGTAGCATTTCAAGCCCGCATCATGTGAGGCCACGAGCTGCTCTATAACAGCCGTGCTTATTTGTCTTTCTATATAGATCAATCTAGCTTGAGTTAACTTACCTTCATCTCTTCAAACTCGCCAGAGGAGGAGACTGGTGCTATCCGAGATAAGTGGCCGAGGAGGAGTGTTAACGCACGTCTCGGTTAGCGTCTCGCTTATCCGATACGTGACGGTCACATGACCGACCACCCATCTCAGTCCCACCAGATCTTCTCTCTTAACAATAACAACTACCACACACAGGTTTACCTCAACCACCATTGAGGACTGCGTCGATCCTCGTACCCCTCGTTATCAGTGCTCGACGCGACATCTGATCACGACTCTGATTACGACGAACCCGTCCCGGACGACGATCTCGAGCTTTCCCAGCTCCTGGACGCTCTTCCGGTCCCTCGATACACATCTCAGTTTACGGCAACTGCTTCCTCGACTGAGATTCTTTCATTGTTACGTCATTCATTGCTCAGCAGTAGCGCTCCGGGTTCTCCCATCCAGCAACTTCCATCGTCGTCATCATCTTCGCGAGAGTCTTCTCCTTTTGATCGTAATCGATCCATCACCCTTCCCGTCAGTTCGTTCCTTGATATCTCGGAACGATTCGAGCCTGAGTTCGCCGATAAATCTGCGTCCTCACCACCGCACGACCACGAGCAGGAAACCGTTGATAAATCACCAGGTTTCCCATCAGCCGATAAATCGGTTTATTATTCACCTTCTCCTTTCGAAACAACCGTTGATAAATCACCGAGTTTCCCGTCAGCCGATAAATCGGTTTATTTTTCACCTGCCCCTTTTGAAACACCGGTCCGTCAACGGAACCCTTCTGTCGTATCGGACCCTCCAACACCTCCTTCTCCCAAGATCCTTGGTGCGTATCCTGACGATTCCTTCGTCTCGACCTTTGCTGATATCCAATTAGGTTCACCCTCGTCTCGATCTCCCGTTTCAGCCAGTACTCTTACTACTACGATGCCTCCTCCTGAGGAACCTTTCACGGCAGCCCAGCTTGAGGCGCTGGAGCGTCGTTTCACCCAACAATCTCGCCCATCTAAATGGAAGTCTGAGAGCCTCAAACCGGAAGTTTTCGGTGTCTTCTGGCCTGGCTACGATCCCAATTCCGGCACTTCTCTGCCTGGCAACTCGGCCGGTCTCGTCGAATCCATCATCACCACCAAGGACGGCACTTTCGTCCGCGATGCCGAAAGCTTCATCGACCGTTTTCCGCACCTCATTGAGGCTTGCGACGGAGACGAAGGCGAAGCTGGTCGCACTCTTGAGATTTATCTCCGTGGTCCAGCTCAATTTTCTTTCTTCTTTACTCTTACGGAGGACGAACGCAAGATCCTGCGTGATGGCAAGGATAAATTGGCCCACTGGAAGGAATGGATTCGTGACCAGTTTGGGGTCAAACCGGCAACGGCACAGAATCTCTTGGCCTCATCCACCTTCGGTCCTCGCGAGATCCTCCGCAATTACCCAATTACGTCCTTCTTCCATGATCGTTATTGTCGCACTCAGCAGACTGGTGTCACGGAAGTACCGATGATTTTGGCCAGCGTCTGGAACGGCTTGGACGCCTCTTTTAAGGCACAAGTGGCATGTCCCTCCAAGACCGAGTCCTCCTCTGCATTTCATGTGCGTCTCCAGCAGATGGAAGAGACGTGGAGGGCTGCACTGCTACCGCGTGCTGGAGCGTATACTAGTCAAGTACGTTCCCATACCCCTTATAACCTTAACCCATATCTAACCCCTCCAGGGAGTCGCAATCCCTTCCGTCAGGCATATGGCTCCTACCCAGCCTACGGCCCCAATACAACTAGTCCCAGCGGCTATGGCAGAGGCATGGGCAGAGGATACGGAGGACGTTTTCCAACTCCACCATTCAACCCAGCATTTCAACTCGCAAATGCCCCTTTCAACAATCGAGGGTTTCCCAGCAATCTGGGGTATGGACGTTACCAGCCACCTCAATACCCACCAATGGGGCAATTCGGGATGGGCCGAGGGTATGCACCTCCATCATGGTCCAACCGCACGCTAACAGATCCGTCGCAGAAACCGGCCTCGACGCAGGCTACTCCCAGTTCGACAGCTATGGTGTTGAGGAACCAGACCCAACCCAATACTACGACGGCAACCAATTCTACTTCTAACGGACCTACCCAAGCTTTTAATAACGCCTTCCGAGCTGCCCAGCGTGGCGATTTTAACACTGCCTGGCGCCAGGGCCAACGTGTGTTTCAACCTCGTGCACAGCAAGTTTTTTTCGGCGATTCTTCCTTTTATGATCCATATCCTCCTTCTATCGACGTCCAGCAGGCGGAATTCGACCAGCCCTTCGACGGTTACGATGGGTTCCTGGCCGAAGATCTTGCATGGGCCTCAGAAGCACCGATTGACGGTTTCCTTGTGGAACCTCTCGACGCTTATGATGCCTATCAGGCCTACGAAGACGAACCACCCTATCCTTACTACGACAACTATCCCTACTGTGAGTATTCCCTTCCCTCCTATCCTCCACCATCCACTGACGCCGCACAGATTGAGACACCTAATTCTTCACCACCATGGGACCCGGTCGAGCTGTATCATCACTGCCTCCCGGAGTCGTTTCTCATCCCTAGTCTATTGGAGGTCATTATGGAGGAACCCGAAGATATGGAAACTTTCGTAGTTACACCGGAGGAACAAATAATGCCATTAATTCCTACGTCTTCATCGTTGATCCCTAAACCATCATTGTGTCGTGTTTGTACCACTCCGTGTCCTTCTCGCCGAAAGGCACTACGCCATTGCGTAAACGTGAAGTCTCCTATTACTTCGTCTCCTGAGATGGTTGCGTACTTCTCGGAGCTGGCTGGATTCCAACACACCAATACCTTCCACATCACGCCCTCATCAGCCCAACCAGTCCGAGGCGACGGTTTGGAATACAAATCTCGCTCCTATGCCCGTTTAGCGATAGCTATCAATGATGCCGCGCTGACGAGACTTTTCCTTGCCTGCTTGGATGGCGGATGTGGAATGTCAATCATCGACGAAGCCTTTTACACATCCTTAAATCTTTCGGATTCCCCACGTCAGCCACGCGCCGAAACAGTCAACGTGCGGGGAATCGGTGGCGCCATGCACCAAAGCACGGAATACGTGACACTTGACATTTACGTGCCTGAGCGCCTCGTGGATGACCCAACTTTACCGCCTCCACGCGTGGTGCATATGCGTTGCGACTTCCATCTCGTTCCAAACCTTAACTGTAAAATCCTTTTGGGCAACGATATCTCGGCGACGGAAGGGTTCGTTGTCGACTTCGGAGCACAGACCATTCGCTTCCCGCTTTGCGACAATATCATCGCCCCTATCACCGTAGATCGCATTGCTACTGCCCGTCAACCTCCACCGGCCAGATTGCTCCAAGCTGCCATTCGCATGGTTATACCTCCCCACACTCAAGCCTACGTTCCGGTGGACACGCGACTTCTCGCTGAGGCAGTCGACTACGAATTTACCCCATTCACTCGTTTCACTCCCAAACTTATCCAGGCTTTCGCTGAGATTCCGAATCTTGTTATCGATCATTCCACAACAACTATTCCGGTATCCAACCCCACCGCCATTCCCCTCCTTATCACGAAGCATGCTCCTCTGGGCACAGCGGTCCCGCTTGACCCTTTTCTCTTATCCTACCACCTTAATCCCGCTCTTCCCCAGCACCGCCAGGTTCGGGACATGATGGCCAATGCCCGCCACGACGCGTTTGATGCCGCAGACTATTGGACACAGGTTCAGGCTAACAAGGGACGTTCTTTTATACAGGAAATCTATAATCTGGCCAAACGCAGTTATCTCGATACGTTACTGAAGGAAACGGCGGACCAGCATCTACCTCCACCCCCACCAGCGCCCGACGAGGGAGAGCTCTTCACCGACCGCAACTTCGGGCCTAATCTGACCCCCGACCTACGATCGCGTCTTGACGAGGCTATTCGCCCTTTTCACTCTACGTTCCGCACAACCGGCAGCTTCGTCAACGAACCAGAAGCGGATTGGATGCGGATCGAGCTCAAGCCTGATCAGGAACTCAAGACGCGTGGCACATTCAAGAACCCCGAACGCGACCGTGCTCTCATAGATACCTGGCACGACCAAATGCACAAGGAAGGCCAGCTCTCGTGGGGCTCCGGAGGCTCCGCCGGCTGGAATGTATTCGCCGTCTGGGACACTCGGGATCCGGCAAAGCCGCCCAAGGGAAGAGTCGTCGTCGACATCCGGGGTCTCAACGCAGCCACGGTATCGGATAGTTACCCTCTCCCGTTACAGGACGAGATCATGGCTTGTTTGAAGGACAAACCATTCATCACCACCCTCGATTTGACAAAGTCTTTCTTCCAACGTCGCATCGCACGAGAGGATCGATGGAAGACGGCCGTGGTCACGCACCGAGGACAGGAGATCTTCAACGTGGCACCGATGGGCTTCAAGAACAGTCCCGCCCATATGCAACGCTTCATGGACCGTACTTTACGCGAATGTCAAGATTACGCCCGCTGTTTTATCGACGATGTCGTCATCTTCAGTGACACCTTTGAGGATCACTTACGGCACTTACAGGAGATTCTCACCATCTTCCAGCAGCGTAATATCGCCGTCAACCCCTTGAAGTGCTTCTTCGGTTTCGACTCCGTGAAATTACTGGGTCACAGAGTCGACAAATTCGGTCTCACCACGTTGGAAGAGAAAACAGAGGCAATATCGAAGCTAGCCTTCCCCACCACGCTCGGCCAACTCGAACACTTCCTCGGATTAACAGGCTACTACCGTCAATTCGTGGAGAAATACGCATGGCTCGCGGCACCCCTACAACGCCTCAAGACTCGCTTGCTCCGGGAAGCCGCGCCACCCAAGCCCGCCGAGTTCACCAAACAACGTAGGAAGGCCGCCAGCGCTCGCCCTCTTCCACCGGAGCTCTGTACGGACGAGGTCCGACAATCATTTGACGCCATCAAGTCCGCATTAGCCGCCAGTCGTACGTTGCAGCATTACGACTCGGCCCTCCCCTTATTCGTATACCTCGATGCGTCCAACGAGCACAGATATGCCGCATGCGCCCATCAAGTTCCTTCTCAGACCATGCTGGCACGCGGATGGTCCCACCAAGACCTCATCGCCCGCAAGCACTCCGAACATGACGAGAAACCGATTCTCTTCCTCAGCAAGCTCCTCAACAAGTACGAGCGCAACTACATGTCTACGGAACTCGAGATATGCGGGGCCGTGTGGGTAGCCCGCAAGATTCAACACATGATTCACGACAACCGCTCTAAGGTTATCTTCTTCACCGACCACACCGCTATCGTTAATATTAAGGATGCGACTTCCACCCAATCAGCGTCGCTGATGCGGCGACACCAGAAGTTCGTTAACATCTCTATATTCTTTTCACAGTTTGGCGACAAGTTCGAGATCCGTTACAAACCAGGCCACTCCATGGCCAATGCCGACCCCCTTAGCCGTTTACCTTCGGAGGCTCCGCCCCGCGAAATCGACATGCACGACCTTTATGCCACCACTATTACTATGTTGGCTATCGACGAAGCCTATGCCGCCCGACTTGCGACTCTGCAGCGAGCGGATAAGGCGTTTACCAAGATTTTTACCCACCTAGTGGATTCCCCATCTATCACTATGCCAGACCGTCGCGTCTTCGAATTGATCTCCCTGGAAGCGGAACCCCAGGTACCCTGTGAGATCCCCCCATTGCTTGCGCCGGTTCGACCAAGAACTCCACCGGACGAACCAATTCGACTACTCTACGTTACGATTCACGGGATCCCGCGGCTCTGTATCCCAACAGTCATGAACCAGGAGCTCTTTCACATTCACCACGACCTTCGCGGTCACCCTGGAGTCAATATCACCTACACGTCTCTATCAAATCTTTATTATATCCGACAGCTTGGCAAACGCCTTTCACGCTACATACGCCTTTGCGGCGACTGCCAACGCATGAAGCCTCCTACTCACAAACCATTCGGCGAACTCCGTCCTCACCTTGTCCCAACTCGCCCATTCGAGACCGTAGTGATCAACTTCCTCTTGGGGCTTCCCCCAGCCAGCTACAGTCGCCTTCACGGCCCCTCCACTAACGCCCCCATATTTAACGCACTTATGCCCGTTACAGACAAGTTTTCTAGAGCTACAATCTTGGTTCCCGGGGTCACCAACTGGACATCGGAAGAATGGTCGTCGGCCTTTCTTCAGCATGTGTTGCCGCTATGGGGCGTACCCGCCAACATCATTTGCGACCAGGATCCTATCTTCATGTCTCGATTCTGGCAAGGCCTATTTAACGCCATCGGCACCAAGATCGCAGTCACCACCGCCTACCACCCCGAGTCGAACGGGCTCGCAGAACAGATGAACCTCAAAACTCAGATCATGCTGCGCTTCTTCGTCAACGAGCACCAGGGTGACTGGCCTGACCACCTCTATATCGTCCAGTCCATCTTCAATACCTCGGTGCACGCTACGACCAAACGATCCCCCTTCGAGATCATCTACGGTTTCATTCCACCGGCATTCCCGGATGCGCAAGCCATCGCCAGGGCGGCCGCGGGCGTAACCCATGCGGATACACGCGAAAGACTTGAGCACTTCAACCTTAACCTCACCAATATCCGCACCGATGTGGTCGATGCGACTCACCACGCTAACATGATTTCGGCAATTCATTTCGACAAGGATCACTCCCCCATCCCGGAATACAAGGTCGGCGACTTTGTCCGCATTCGTTACGCATCACCACGACGTCCCGGCAAGGATTACCCTTCGCCCCACGGCAACAAGCTCGCACCTCAGTTCAGCGAACCTTACAAGATCCTCGAGCTCGTCGGCCGCCACGCCTTACGCATTGAATTGCCGCCACGATCCCGCATGTGGCCTGTCGTCTCCATCGCCAACGTCGAGCCTGTCGATCCCGGAACACGTTTTACGTACCGTCCGCAGGAGGATGACGGCACCCACGAGGTCTCGCACATCACGGCGCACCGCGACTTGGAAGATGGCACACGCTTGTATCGCGTGCGTTGGAAGGGATACACTAAGACGGACGACACGTGGGAACTCGCAGAGGATCTGGCTACGGCCCCACGAGCTCTCGCCGACTACCACACCCGTCTCGACCGACCCAAACCGGTGACACGCGCCGTGGCCCGTCGTCTTAAAGCCGCCGAACCTTCCCCTACCCCTTCTCCATCCCCTTCATACTAACACACCATATTAACCTCTATCCTCCCTTCCCGTCATACTTTCCTTACCTTAATACCCCGTACTTAGCCATTTTTTTCTCGTTTTTTGGGGCCACTGTCACGCCACGCCCACGGCCGTGGCCCGTGCTCTCGGTTAGCGCCCTTCGCTTCCCCACGTTCCACTGTGGTGGGCCGGGGTTTAGGGCTGCAGCCTTGGCATCCCCCTCCTTTTCTTCCGTAGCCGTCCATAGTTTCAATCCATCTCCGTTACACTTCACTTGATCACGGCTTACAGCAGTGGTAGCAACGTCCCTACGAATCGTTTTCCTGACGATTCTTCGGGTTTTACATCGTTGTCTTTGGATCCAGTCTTCCAATTGACGCTCGTATCCGACTTTCGTACGCTTCCCCCTCTCATTCTCTTTCCCTTCCCTTGTTGAGCGGTGCCAAACACACTATCCTTCGTAGGAGCCACCTTCGGGAAAGGCCTGCCCCCAGGAGCCTCTGAGGCCTGGAGATTCGTGACAAGCCAGTCTCAACCTGGAGCTATCACCTTCGTAGCACTCGCTAACGGATCAGTTGATGTCGCCAACGACAAAGACAGAGGACTCCGCAAACAAGAAGGCTCACAACAACAACAACAACAACCGTCGACGTAATCGTCAGAACCGCCAGTTGGCACCCGGTGAGTTCACCGCTCAGGTAGCTGCCGCCATCACCGGTCGCATCGCTGAGATCGAGAACCGTCGTCAGAACCAAAAGAACAACCGGGTCCAGAAGCAGAACCCTCCCTTCTCCGGCAAACGTAAGGGCAAGAACCCCTCCGAAGATCAATCTTCCAGCAAACCTACTCCAACCACGACGGCTCCTGTTCCTGATAACAAATACGACCGTGATCATACACGCAAGGTCACAACTGACAAGGCGGTTCGTCCCATTGAGCCACCTGTCATTCCTCCCACCGATCCACCTGCCGCGCAGCTTCCACTCTCGGTTGCCGACCGCAAGAGACTTCTTCTCGAACTTCTCCAGGACGACTCTCTGTTGAGCACCCCTCAGGAGGAGGAACCAGTCTATAGCGACGACAACAAGGACCACGACGGCGATACTCGCATCGGAGAGGAATCTCTCACCGAAGAAGCTGCTCGACTCACCAGGGAATTCGAGGAAGCTGTTCAGACAGGACGTGAGAAGGCTGCTACTGCAGGATACATCTAGATCTTCACAGTGGATCTCTTGGATTACTCGTCGGTGTCGCGAGACGAGTTCCAACACGCTGCTAACGTAGCTCATCGTTCTCAACAAGCCAACGCGCATAAATACAACCTCGACCCACAACTGGTGGACTTTTCTTTTTTTATTGTCAATTCCAACTATCCTCTCAAGGCTCAGTGCTTCAAGAAGGTCATTGGGCAGTGTCGCCATCGGCGTCTTCCTGATTACCAACTCTCGCAACAGCATCTTCGCGACTTGTTTGACCGGCTCTCCCGTTCAGTCACTCCTCCTTCTCCTCCGTCATGAGTAAGTTATTCCACTCCTGGTCCTCCATCTCCACCATCTTGCCCTCCAGCTCCATACATATCCCGTCACGGTCTTCATCCCGACGAGATCTTTCAGCGGACTGACGGTCACCAGCGTGTGGATACCTCAGCTCTCCAGCCGCAGCCACCACCATTCGAGGATCTCAGTCGACCTCCATCTCCTTTTTTACCTGCCACATATCCTCGGCCGGTGCTTGTTAACGCACGTCTCGGTTAGCGTCTCGCTTATCCGATACGTGACGGTCACATGACCGACCACCCATCTCAGTCCCACCAGATCTTCTCTCTTAACAATAACAACTACCACACACAGGTTTACCTCAACCACCATTGAGGACTGCGTCGATCCTCGTACCCCTCGTTATCAGTGCTCGACGCGACATCTGATCACGACTCTGATTACGACGAACCCGTCCCGGACGACGATCTCGAGCTTTCCCAGCTCCTGGACGCTCTTCCGGTCCCTCGATACACATCTCAGTTTACGGCAACTGCTTCCTCGACTGAGATTCTTTCATTGTTACGTCATTCATTGCTCAGCAGTAGCGCTCCGGGTTCTCCCATCCAGCAACTTCCATCGTCGTCATCATCTTCGCGAGAGTCTTCTCCTTTTGATCGTAATCGATCCATCACCCTTCCCGTCAGTTCGTTCCTTGATATCTCGGAACGATTCGAGCCTGAGTTCGCCGATAAATCTGCGTCCTCACCACCGCACGACCACGAGCAGGAAACCGTTGATAAATCACCAGGTTTCCCATCAGCCGATAAATCGGTTTATTATTCACCTTCTCCTTTCGAAACAACCGTTGATAAATCACCGAGTTTCCCGTCAGCCGATAAATCGGTTTATTTTTCACCTGCCCCTTTTGAAACACCGGTCCGTCAACGGAACCCTTCTGTCGTATCGGACCCTCCAACACCTCCTTCTCCCAAGATCCTTGGTGCGTATCCTGACGATTCCTTCGTCTCGACCTTTGCTGATATCCAATTAGGTTCACCCTCGTCTCGATCTCCCGTTTCAGCCAGTACTCTTACTACTACGATGCCTCCTCCTGAGGAACCTTTCACGGCAGCCCAGCTTGAGGCGCTGGAGCGTCGTTTCACCCAACAATCTCGCCCATCTAAATGGAAGTCTGAGAGCCTCAAACCGGAAGTTTTCGGTGTCTTCTGGCCTGGCTACGATCCCAATTCCGGCACTTCTCTGCCTGGCAACTCGGCCGGTCTCGTCGAATCCATCATCACCACCAAGGACGGCACTTTCGTCCGCGATGCCGAAAGCTTCATCGACCGTTTTCCGCACCTCATTGAGGCTTGCGACGGAGACGAAGGCGAAGCTGGTCGCACTCTTGAGATTTATCTCCGTGGTCCAGCTCAATTTTCTTTCTTCTTTACTCTTACGGAGGACGAACGCAAGATCCTGCGTGATGGCAAGGATAAATTGGCCCACTGGAAGGAATGGATTCGTGACCAGTTTGGGGTCAAACCGGCAACGGCACAGAATCTCTTGGCCTCATCCACCTTCGGTCCTCGCGAGATCCTCCGCAATTACCCAATTACGTCCTTCTTCCATGATCGTTATTGTCGCACTCAGCAGACTGGTGTCACGGAAGTACCGATGATTTTGGCCAGCGTCTGGAACGGCTTGGACGCCTCTTTTAAGGCACAAGTGGCATGTCCCTCCAAGACCGAGTCCTCCTCTGCATTTCATGTGCGTCTCCAGCAGATGGAAGAGACGTGGAGGGCTGCACTGCTACCGCGTGCTGGAGCGTATACTAGTCAAGTACGTTCCCATACCCCTTATAACCTTAACCCATATCTAACCCCTCCAGGGAGTCGCAATCCCTTCCGTCAGGCATATGGCTCCTACCCAGCCTACGGCCCCAATACAACTAGTCCCAGCGGCTATGGCAGAGGCATGGGCAGAGGATACGGAGGACGTTTTCCAACTCCACCATTCAACCCAGCATTTCAACTCGCAAATGCCCCTTTCAACAATCGAGGGTTTCCCAGCAATCTGGGGTATGGACGTTACCAGCCACCTCAATACCCACCAATGGGGCAATTCGGGATGGGCCGAGGGTATGCACCTCCATCATGGTCCAACCGCACGCTAACAGATCCGTCGCAGAAACCGGCCTCGACGCAGGCTACTCCCAGTTCGACAGCTATGGTGTTGAGGAACCAGACCCAACCCAATACTACGACGGCAACCAATTCTACTTCTAACGGACCTACCCAAGCTTTTAATAACGCCTTCCGAGCTGCCCAGCGTGGCGATTTTAACACTGCCTGGCGCCAGGGCCAACGTGTGTTTCAACCTCGTGCACAGCAAGTTTTTTTCGGCGATTCTTCCTTTTATGATCCATATCCTCCTTCTATCGACGTCCAGCAGGCGGAATTCGACCAGCCCTTCGACGGTTACGATGGGTTCCTGGCCGAAGATCTTGCATGGGCCTCAGAAGCACCGATTGACGGTTTCCTTGTGGAACCTCTCGACGCTTATGATGCCTATCAGGCCTACGAAGACGAACCACCCTATCCTTACTACGACAACTATCCCTACTGTGAGTATTCCCTTCCCTCCTATCCTCCACCATCCACTGACGCCGCACAGATTGAGACACCTAATTCTTCACCACCATGGGACCCGGTCGAGCTGTATCATCACTGCCTCCCGGAGTCGTTTCTCATCCCTAGTCTATTGGAGGTCATTATGGAGGAACCCGAAGATATGGAAACTTTCGTAGTTACACCGGAGGAACAAATAATGCCATTAATTCCTACGTCTTCATCGTTGATCCCTAAACCATCATTGTGTCGTGTTTGTACCACTCCGTGTCCTTCTCGCCGAAAGGCACTACGCCATTGCGTAAACGTGAAGTCTCCTATTACTTCGTCTCCTGAGATGGTTGCGTACTTCTCGGAGCTGGCTGGATTCCAACACACCAATACCTTCCACATCACGCCCTCATCAGCCCAACCAGTCCGAGGCGACGGTTTGGAATACAAATCTCGCTCCTATGCCCGTTTAGCGATAGCTATCAATGATGCCGCGCTGACGAGACTTTTCCTTGCCTGCTTGGATGGCGGATGTGGAATGTCAATCATCGACGAAGCCTTTTACACATCCTTAAATCTTTCGGATTCCCCACGTCAGCCACGCGCCGAAACAGTCAACGTGCGGGGAATCGGTGGCGCCATGCACCAAAGCACGGAATACGTGACACTTGACATTTACGTGCCTGAGCGCCTCGTGGATGACCCAACTTTACCGCCTCCACGCGTGGTGCATATGCGTTGCGACTTCCATCTCGTTCCAAACCTTAACTGTAAAATCCTTTTGGGCAACGATATCTCGGCGACGGAAGGGTTCGTTGTCGACTTCGGAGCACAGACCATTCGCTTCCCGCTTTGCGACAATATCATCGCCCCTATCACCGTAGATCGCATTGCTACTGCCCGTCAACCTCCACCGGCCAGATTGCTCCAAGCTGCCATTCGCATGGTTATACCTCCCCACACTCAAGCCTACGTTCCGGTGGACACGCGACTTCTCGCTGAGGCAGTCGACTACGAATTTACCCCATTCACTCGTTTCACTCCCAAACTTATCCAGGCTTTCGCTGAGATTCCGAATCTTGTTATCGATCATTCCACAACAACTATTCCGGTATCCAACCCCACCGCCATTCCCCTCCTTATCACGAAGCATGCTCCTCTGGGCACAGCGGTCCCGCTTGACCCTTTTCTCTTATCCTACCACCTTAATCCCGCTCTTCCCCAGCACCGCCAGGTTCGGGACATGATGGCCAATGCCCGCCACGACGCGTTTGATGCCGCAGACTATTGGACACAGGTTCAGGCTAACAAGGGACGTTCTTTTATACAGGAAATCTATAATCTGGCCAAACGCAGTTATCTCGATACGTTACTGAAGGAAACGGCGGACCAGCATCTACCTCCACCCCCACCAGCGCCCGACGAGGGAGAGCTCTTCACCGACCGCAACTTCGGGCCTAATCTGACCCCCGACCTACGATCGCGTCTTGACGAGGCTATTCGCCCTTTTCACTCTACGTTCCGCACAACCGGCAGCTTCGTCAACGAACCAGAAGCGGATTGGATGCGGATCGAGCTCAAGCCTGATCAGGAACTCAAGACGCGTGGCACATTCAAGAACCCCGAACGCGACCGTGCTCTCATAGATACCTGGCACGACCAAATGCACAAGGAAGGCCAGCTCTCGTGGGGCTCCGGAGGCTCCGCCGGCTGGAATGTATTCGCCGTCTGGGACACTCGGGATCCGGCAAAGCCGCCCAAGGGAAGAGTCGTCGTCGACATCCGGGGTCTCAACGCAGCCACGGTATCGGATAGTTACCCTCTCCCGTTACAGGACGAGATCATGGCTTGTTTGAAGGACAAACCATTCATCACCACCCTCGATTTGACAAAGTCTTTCTTCCAACGTCGCATCGCACGAGAGGATCGATGGAAGACGGCCGTGGTCACGCACCGAGGACAGGAGATCTTCAACGTGGCACCGATGGGCTTCAAGAACAGTCCCGCCCATATGCAACGCTTCATGGACCGTACTTTACGCGAATGTCAAGATTACGCCCGCTGTTTTATCGACGATGTCGTCATCTTCAGTGACACCTTTGAGGATCACTTACGGCACTTACAGGAGATTCTCACCATCTTCCAGCAGCGTAATATCGCCGTCAACCCCTTGAAGTGCTTCTTCGGTTTCGACTCCGTGAAATTACTGGGTCACAGAGTCGACAAATTCGGTCTCACCACGTTGGAAGAGAAAACAGAGGCAATATCGAAGCTAGCCTTCCCCACCACGCTCGGCCAACTCGAACACTTCCTCGGATTAACAGGCTACTACCGTCAATTCGTGGAGAAATACGCATGGCTCGCGGCACCCCTACAACGCCTCAAGACTCGCTTGCTCCGGGAAGCCGCGCCACCCAAGCCCGCCGAGTTCACCAAACAACGTAGGAAGGCCGCCAGCGCTCGCCCTCTTCCACCGGAGCTCTGTACGGACGAGGTCCGACAATCATTTGACGCCATCAAGTCCGCATTAGCCGCCAGTCGTACGTTGCAGCATTACGACTCGGCCCTCCCCTTATTCGTATACCTCGATGCGTCCAACGAGCACAGATATGCCGCATGCGCCCATCAAGTTCCTTCTCAGACCATGCTGGCACGCGGATGGTCCCACCAAGACCTCATCGCCCGCAAGCACTCCGAACATGACGAGAAACCGATTCTCTTCCTCAGCAAGCTCCTCAACAAGTACGAGCGCAACTACATGTCTACGGAACTCGAGATATGCGGGGCCGTGTGGGTAGCCCGCAAGATTCAACACATGATTCACGACAACCGCTCTAAGGTTATCTTCTTCACCGACCACACCGCTATCGTTAATATTAAGGATGCGACTTCCACCCAATCAGCGTCGCTGATGCGGCGACACCAGAAGTTCGTTAACATCTCTATATTCTTTTCACAGTTTGGCGACAAGTTCGAGATCCGTTACAAACCAGGCCACTCCATGGCCAATGCCGACCCCCTTAGCCGTTTACCTTCGGAGGCTCCGCCCCGCGAAATCGACATGCACGACCTTTATGCCACCACTATTACTATGTTGGCTATCGACGAAGCCTATGCCGCCCGACTTGCGACTCTGCAGCGAGCGGATAAGGCGTTTACCAAGATTTTTACCCACCTAGTGGATTCCCCATCTATCACTATGCCAGACCGTCGCGTCTTCGAATTGATCTCCCTGGAAGCGGAACCCCAGGTACCCTGTGAGATCCCCCCATTGCTTGCGCCGGTTCGACCAAGAACTCCACCGGACGAACCAATTCGACTACTCTACGTTACGATTCACGGGATCCCGCGGCTCTGTATCCCAACAGTCATGAACCAGGAGCTCTTTCACATTCACCACGACCTTCGCGGTCACCCTGGAGTCAATATCACCTACACGTCTCTATCAAATCTTTATTATATCCGACAGCTTGGCAAACGCCTTTCACGCTACATACGCCTTTGCGGCGACTGCCAACGCATGAAGCCTCCTACTCACAAACCATTCGGCGAACTCCGTCCTCACCTTGTCCCAACTCGCCCATTCGAGACCGTAGTGATCAACTTCCTCTTGGGGCTTCCCCCAGCCAGCTACAGTCGCCTTCACGGCCCCTCCACTAACGCCCCCATATTTAACGCACTTATGCCCGTTACAGACAAGTTTTCTAGAGCTACAATCTTGGTTCCCGGGGTCACCAACTGGACATCGGAAGAATGGTCGTCGGCCTTTCTTCAGCATGTGTTGCCGCTATGGGGCGTACCCGCCAACATCATTTGCGACCAGGATCCTATCTTCATGTCTCGATTCTGGCAAGGCCTATTTAACGCCATCGGCACCAAGATCGCAGTCACCACCGCCTACCACCCCGAGTCGAACGGGCTCGCAGAACAGATGAACCTCAAAACTCAGATCATGCTGCGCTTCTTCGTCAACGAGCACCAGGGTGACTGGCCTGACCACCTCTATATCGTCCAGTCCATCTTCAATACCTCGGTGCACGCTACGACCAAACGATCCCCCTTCGAGATCATCTACGGTTTCATTCCACCGGCATTCCCGGATGCGCAAGCCATCGCCAGGGCGGCCGCGGGCGTAACCCATGCGGATACACGCGAAAGACTTGAGCACTTCAACCTTAACCTCACCAATATCCGCACCGATGTGGTCGATGCGACTCACCACGCTAACATGATTTCGGCAATTCATTTCGACAAGGATCACTCCCCCATCCCGGAATACAAGGTCGGCGACTTTGTCCGCATTCGTTACGCATCACCACGACGTCCCGGCAAGGATTACCCTTCGCCCCACGGCAACAAGCTCGCACCTCAGTTCAGCGAACCTTACAAGATCCTCGAGCTCGTCGGCCGCCACGCCTTACGCATTGAATTGCCGCCACGATCCCGCATGTGGCCTGTCGTCTCCATCGCCAACGTCGAGCCTGTCGATCCCGGAACACGTTTTACGTACCGTCCGCAGGAGGATGACGGCACCCACGAGGTCTCGCACATCACGGCGCACCGCGACTTGGAAGATGGCACACGCTTGTATCGCGTGCGTTGGAAGGGATACACTAAGACGGACGACACGTGGGAACTCGCAGAGGATCTGGCTACGGCCCCACGAGCTCTCGCCGACTACCACACCCGTCTCGACCGACCCAAACCGGTGACACGCGCCGTGGCCCGTCGTCTTAAAGCCGCCGAACCTTCCCCTACCCCTTCTCCATCCCCTTCATACTAACACACCATATTAACCTCTATCCTCCCTTCCCGTCATACTTTCCTTACCTTAATACCCCGTACTTAGCCATTTTTTTCTCGTTTTTTGGGGCCACTGTCACGCCACGCCCACGGCCGTGGCCCGTGCTCTCGGTTAGCGCCCTTCGCTTCCCCACGTTCCACTGTGGTGGGCCGGGGTTTAGGGCTGCAG
>ML120015.1:0-11518 GCA_003788565.2 Ascobolus immersus RN42 | reverse complement strand
GGTATAATCGCACCTGTGGCCTCGCGCCAGCAGAGTGGATGATAGCCATGGTCGAGCACATTCCGATATAGGGAGTTGAACCAGTGAGAAATAGCTTTGTAGGCTTCCCGCAAGCAAGCAAAAGTAATCCCATCGGGACCCGGGGCTTTGTTGGGGGCAGAGGTCGTAATAGCGTGTTCGATCTCTGAGTCGCTAACGGAAGTCCAGGCGATGGTGGCATGGGCGGTGTTAGAGGACGGCGTTGCTGCAGGTGCATAAGCAGGTGGCGGTGGGAACAAAGTGGATCGGAACAGTTGTGCCTTTTCCTTGAAGACAGTCGCTGTGTGGCCGTTGGCTTGGATAACGGAGGTGCGTTGAATCCGAGGTGGCTTGGTGTGGCGGAAGGCCGTGTAAATGTCTTTTCCCTTCACTTCCTTTAGAAAGTTGTCCCAATGGGTGGTCTTGGCTTTGTTGATCGCGCGAGCAAATTCCTGGCGCTTTTGCTGAAAGTTCTTCAAGTCAGCCTCATCCCCGAACCGCTGCCATACTCTCTCGCATCGATTCATCTCCGTGTGCTTCTGTGTGAGTTCCGGCGTCCACCATGCCTTGGATCTGGGGCATGGTATAGAGCGGGGAACAGAGACAGCAACGGCCGATAGAATGGCATCACGGAGAAGTACGCCAGCGCGATCGAGATTCGCGTGAACATGAGAAGAGGACATCAGTCGCTCCCATTCCTCTGTGTAGGGTAGTATAGCTTCCTGAAGTGTTGTTTGGAAGAGCTCCCATTTAGCCCGCTTCCATGCAAAACGTTGGTTGACAGACCGAGGGTCCGGCACCGTGGTGGCGTCCAGAGCCTGGAGTTCATAGCGTATAACAGCATGGTCTGAGCCGCTACCGGCTTTGGAGTCTGCTGTCCACCGTTGTATGCTAGGATACAGCACTGGACTGGCGAGAGTGAGGTCAATGGTGGAACTTTGATTGTGGTTGCGAGGGAAGTGGGTTGGTGCATCCTTCGTATTGAGGAGATCAAAAGTATGCTTCTCGATAAGAGATACTAAAGACTCTGCGTTGAACGGAGGGCGGCGTGTGGAGCTCCAAAGGGGGTGGTGTGCATTAAAATCGCCAGCGAGGAGTGTGCAGTCGGGAAAGACTGTGGTGTCATCAAAGACGCGGTCCAAGGTATAGGTCGACGTTCCATCTTTTTGATTGTAGATGTTGTAAATGAGTGTGGGGGGTATAAGAGACGTCGAGATTTCAAATGCCTGAATGTCTGGGTCAGATACTAGATCTTCACGAGTCTGTATCTGCAGACCCAGATTTTCTTTTGCTGCATTTGAGATGAAGGCTACCACCCTCGGACGAGAGCCGGTTGCATTTCCGCCAGGGAGAATGCGTTCGAAAGAGAGGTGCCGGATTGTTCCTTGATGAGCACATGAGGATTCCTGCAAGAGAACAACATCGGCGGTGTGTACAGCAGTTTCCAGAATGCTGTGCATGGCAACTGAGCTTTTCATACAGTTGTGTTGTATGATCTGAATGGAGGCTGCAGAGTGTGTTGTGGCACTCATGCTTGGGTACTCGTGGGGGTGTCATCGCGGGTGCCAGCTCTAAAGTACTGAACAGCTTTGCAGTCGCAACTGGTGGCAAAGTGGTCTTCCTTGCAGTTGAAGCATCGAGGGGTATTGTGGGCGCAGCTCTTGCCCTTCACGTCGCAAGTCTTGCAGGCGTGTTCGGTAGAAAGATGGGGGCCGGCACAGTACTTGCAGTGTGGAGAGTTCTTACAGGTTTGCCAAACATGGCCAAACTTCAAGCAGTGAGAACACTGGTCGGATCGGCGGGATGCATAGTAAGTGGAAGTGCGTTTGCGTAGGCCGTGGATGTAAAGTCCCTTATTGGTAAGGTTTTGTTCCTCCTGTGTGCGGACAGCAATAACCACGGAGGAGTAGGCCTTGCCTTCGCGACGATCGGCCGAGAGTAGCCAACGGGGCAGTGATGCGAGTTGTACCTTCGGATTGAAGCGGTTGATCTCGTCACGGAGATACTCCATTCCCTCTTCCTTTCCAAAATCAACAACTGAGACTCCATGAACGAGAAGTTTGAACCAGCGGTTATCAGGTTCGATGCGGGTGGTGGTGATGCCAATGCTCGCAAGGGCTTTAGCAACGTGTTGCGAAAATTTGACGAGGTCAGCACTGGTACCTCCTTCCAGCACAATTAAAAGGGCGTTGCCTTTAGAGTTGACGGTGACAGAGCGGATGAGAAGGTAACTAGGTGCATTCGCCGCCTTCAGTACTTTGTTGATAGCGTTGCGAATGGCGAGTGGGTCTGTCTTGATCGGGGTGGTAGCCTGTACAACAATGCGTCGGGCACGTTTGGTCGGGGTTGCTGGTGGGGGTATTGCTGCTTTGGCGGGGACTGTAGGAGCTGGATCCCTTCGGGTGGTAGCTGCGGGGGTGCTGGTGTGGGGGGGTGGTTGCAGGACATCTGCAAAGCGTCGGGAGCGGTTGGCTTTGGGACGAGTATGAGCAGGGACCGGGGGTGGGGTTCGTGTTGCCGAGCGTGTGTTGGTGGTAGAGGAATCCGGTCGGTGTGTAAGGGTACGGACTTGTTGCTTCAGGTCGCTAACTTCCTGACGGAGAGAGCGAAGTTCAGCAAGAAGGTCCTCCATAGTGGCTGGGGTGGGCATTGGTGCAGAGGTGACAGGCTCGAATTGGGTAACGGGGGCAGGTGGCTGGCTACCCAGGGCGAGGCTGCTGGTAGTACCAGGGGCATGGTTATCAGGCACATTGGCGTGCTTGGAGGTGAGGAGACCGGTCGGTTGTGGGCGTTGCTTACGGGTTACGCCGTTGGAGGGTGCTTCTGAGTCGGAGCTTGAGTCAAGCTCCGGGCGGCCGCGCTTACGCTGCGAAGCGAGTGGCGGAAAGTCTTCCTGTTCATGCGCGAGGATGTCCATTTGGACGTCATCGTCGACTACTGACGCTGAAGAGGAGGGTTGTGGCGGTGCGCCATGTGACGCCAAGGTGATGTGTTGGTTGGCAGACATGATCTGATCTGGTTGCCAGGGGTAACCGGAAAGGGGCTGGATAGGCTATCAAGACGAAGAGAGACGAAGAGAGACGATACTGAAGCGAAAAAACAGGCGAAAGAGCTTGAGATGCGGGATTCTTTGAGAGTGGAAGCTGGAGATTCCAATGGCAAAAGAAGGAGATTGATGCGATTGTTTGTGGTGGAGAGAGAAACAACTGATGGTCGTGGAAGAGTGATTCCCCACTCAATTTGAGGTGGGGAAGTGAGGAGAAGAGATTTTCCAACCCCTGAAAATGATGAAAACCTTCACCAAATGTTCAGAAGTAAGGATATGGGAAAAATAAAGATATCCCCAAGCTCCGTATGGGGAGCAGAGGAGAATAGTGAAAGAATCGCTGTAATCGGAGTTGTGGTTGGCGAGTTATCGCAAAAAGTCGTTTTGTTGGGGTGTGAGTTGTCTGCTCTAGGAGGCCTGGAATGAGGAGATGAGAAGGAAGAAGAACGCGTGCTTCAGATGGAGAAGGGAAGGCAATCAACTCAGACTCATCAATAGTCTCGGTTGCGGAAACGGGCTTTGCGGAAAGGGAAGCACAGGTGACAGGAACCAAAAGCAATTGGGTACGGGTAATAATAACAAGATTCCAAGCAGGAAATAAGCTAGCCGCTTGATTGTAAATGAAACGAGTACCAAGCAATAAATCAAAGTTCGCGGCGGCAACAACGTATGCGCGCGTGGAAAAGGGGATGTTGTGAATAGAAAAACGGAAATCATCAATAAAACCAATAGGTGTAGCTTCGGAACGGTCAATGGTAACAAAACTGATATCAGAGAAGGCAGTCAAACGCAAATCATGAGAAAGCAAAACACGTTGGGGAATAACAATCACGCCACAGCAGGTATCCCAGACTGTCAGTGCTGGCTCCAAATCGTCACCAATGTGGATTTCAGACGGTGAGTGGAGAATGCCCATTGGGTCCATCTCACGGGCCGAATCCCGTGGCAGAGCCTTCATAACAAACACGTCGCGAGCGTCAGGGTCCGGGAGGAGAATATCCAACGGTGCTTCTTGTATTCCTTCTACTTGGGAAAAGAGCAACGGCATCGCAAACTTGCTATCAACCTTGGTCTTCTCCTTATCTTTCTCTTTGGAGTTGTCGGAAGTCTTAGTCTACGAGGAGGACTTCTCTTTCTCCTTGATGTGATCGGGTTTGGGCACTGGTGCTGGCGCTGTGCAGACGGTCAAAAGATGAGCATTCTGCCAGCATCGTTTGCACGGCACGTTAGCCCAACGATTAGCGGCGCCGGTAGGGTTGCCACCTTTGGATGACTGGGAATTGTTAGTATTTTGGAAAGAGTTATTTTTATTACCATATGCCGGTTTGTCCTGGCGGGAGTTCTTGAGCGAGTGCAGTTCGCGGCGAGTATCAATGGCTTCGCGAGCTGCGTCCCAAAAGGATGCTTCCGTCGCTTTCGCTCCTGCTCCACGGGCCAATCAATCAGGAACAGCTTCAATGATATGGCGCCGTTTGACGGGCCAGCTGTTGATTTCGGCGCGCGTGAATAGGGAGTTGAGCTGGGAACGAAAGGTCTCAACTGTGGTTGTAGGAACACCGAAGGGGTCCCAACGGAGACGGGTCAATTCGGCATAGGCCGTGGCGACGTCGTTGTCAGGGTTGTACTCGGTGGCCAACAGGTCGTAGAGGCTAATCTCTTGGACTGTCAACGAAACCTGAGTGGCTTGGCTCGAATTAGGCGCAGGTTTGTCCGATTCCATGTACGTGACAAACCAACGATGAGCGTTGGAGCCTGCAGGAAAGGTATTCATCAAGTCAGCCATGACACGCTTACCATAGGTATAGTTGGCTTTGGAACCCGGCGTAGCTGCTTCTACTGCAGTGTAGCTATGATCCTCATCACCGGTAACGGTACCGCCTTGGTACACCGGCAAGCCCTGTGCAATGCAAAGCGATTTAAAGCTGCTGTCCAAGGATCGGAGCTCAGAGCCGTCTTCGCCTTTAAACTTGTAAATGGCCTTCAAGTTCCACTTGGCTGGGAAGGTTGTAGGCATGATGTCGGGTCCTGGGTTTTCTGGATCTGGATCGTTGTTGGGTGGGTCCTCCGGTGGTGGGGGAGGAGTGGGTGTTCTAGGAGTAAGGCTGGCGGTGTTGCGGCGGCCGTTGATTGATGGTGATTTGCCAGCCGATTTCGAAGAATCGGACGAGTCGGAGGATGATGATGAAGAGTCTGAACTGTAATCGCGAGGGCGGCTGTCTATGTCGATAGGCAGACGGAAAACGTCTGTCGAGGCGATGTAGGGCCGAAAGGTTAGTAGATGTTGAACTGGTGGTGGCTGGACAACTGGTTCGAGTTTGGGTACGTCCGGCAGATCCTGATCGGCTGGGTCGTCCCAGTTGAGGGGTTCAAACAAGCCGTATCCTCGACGTAATCCAACAGTTGAGACAGGGTCCTGCTCTGGCACGACCTCTTCAGGAGCGTCCGTTAGAGTGGAATAATCTGCAAACTCTGGATCAGTGAGGACGTCTACACTCGCAGGGGCTGCAGGCGGCGAACATGCTGGTGGGGGAGGTAAAAGACGACGATGTCTAAGGGGAGTTTCAGGGGTGGCGGAGTGATCACGCTCAGAACTGAAAGGATCCCGATAGTGAACGAGCTCGGTTGAGTGAGGCTCAGCTCCTCCAAGTGAATGGAAAGTTGTCTCGTCGTCTTCGTCGGCTGGGTTGGCTTGTTGAGGGTCTTCTTCGTCCGATGAAGGATCTTGGTGATGTTGTTGGAATAGATAGACAAAGTACTAGTCGGATGACGAACGAGCTTCTTGTTTGATAGAGACTTCTTGGGATGTCTCTTCTGCAATAGATGGTGAGTGATCAATCGACTGATGATGCTCTGCCTCTTCTGATTTGGGTTCCTCTGAGGAGCTGTCAATCTGACTCAAGACCAATGATGGTGGTATAGGAGTGAGAGATGAAGTTGCTCTTGTTCGAGGAGGTGTGCGAGATAGACGGGAACCACCAGTGATCGGGGCAGCGTAAAGATCAGGTTGGACTGGTGGTACAGGTTGATTGGCCAAAAGTTCCTCTTCCTGTCTATTGACTGCTCGTCGAGCTCGAAAGATCGTATACTGAGTGATGGACAGCTGGCGAAAACGCTCGATGGCCGTCTGTAACTCAGATGGTGTATAGTGACTGAAGCTTCGAGGAAGACGAAATGATTCGAGTAACGGAGGATTGGTGAGGGAACTGTCTAAGATGTCCAAGAGGATGTAAACGTCGGTGATAGTCAAGTAGTCTCTGACAAAGTTGAGATCAACGCCGGTGGGGCTTGTTTTCGATCGATACCGTTCGTAGGTCAGGTATATCTTCTTCGCAAGGGTTTTCTGGCCGTCGGGCATAAAGAAAAAGAAGAAGGCAAAGGTGGAATGGTGGATTGGTGTATCGTTGTGTTGAAAATTTGTTGTACCCCTCTCCGGAATGGCACGGGCACCAAACTGTAGGCACGAAGTGAAGTGTAACGGAGATGGAGTTCTATTAGGCTCTATCGCCGATATGTAACTAGTGCCAAGACGCTAAAGAGTGCGCACACTCCCACACATCTTTGGGGTCTTCTTCGGGTAAAGGTTCAGGTTCATCTTCTTTTATTTCTTCTTCTTCACAACAGCCGGGTCTGCTTTTTGCTGCTGGCCGATCATCGGAGTCTCAATCTGATTCTTCCATGACATCGGGAAACCCTTTTGCTGGTTGATTATTCGTTTTTTGTTGGATTTGTTGGAAATAGTTATTCTGATTTCAGGCTGCTATTTGTAGGGCGAGAATTAAGTATTTATTCTATGTTTACAATTGTACTATCAGTGTCACGGCCTCGTCCCGAACCTTCGGCTCGAACGAGTCACGTGGCATCCTGATCCAAAGCACAGACCATGTCGGCCCGAGCTCCGTTCGGCTTCCCGATCCCCCACTCGCGTTTTTGGCTTTTCCGACGTTTTTCAGCTTTCCGACGTGTCCCTGCACCCGGGGGTGTCGGGGGTCCGAATCGACACATCGACGTATCCGGGGTCACGTGACGATCCGTGACGATCCGTGACGCGTCGGTCCGACGTTCGGATGTTCCGGAGGATACCTTCGTGCCCTGCATACCCGTCCTTTGCAGTACCCATTTTCCTATAAGTAAACTTGCTTCCCTATGCTTAGATCCTTAGTTTAACCTCTTGTTAAAACCAACAATACAACTCTTAACCCTTTCCAAGGGCCCTGCCAGATTTCCAGCCCAGCCAAGCCTGAACCCAACCTGACTACAGAAAAACCCCTGTTCAACTCCAACCTCAGTGATCTCTTTTTCCTTTCCGTCGTCGTGACGGATCTGATCTCCTCGTGACCTCCCCCCTTTATTCTTTACCTCTTCTTGATTATCTCTTCTTGATTACCTCTTCTTGATTACCCCAACAACCTCTCTTTGTCTACGCCGGTTTCAACTCTCGTCACTTCTCCGGAACTCTGTTCGCCGGTCTGCCCCTATGTGGCCCTTGCCCTTCAGCCCCTGTCCTGGTTCCTCCCTGCCCAGGTAGGATTTCAGACTTTTTCTGCTCGTCTTGATAGAAGTATTCCCTTGGTATTCGTGTGGTGGATTGGTCTTGTCTTTTGAACAAGCCTTCGGTGGACTTTTGCTCGTCTTGGTGGACGAGCCTTCTTTGCGCTCCGGAATTGAGCTGCTCTTGTCTTTGGGACAAGTATTCGGTGGATTCTTGCTCGTCTTGTAGACTAGCTCTTTTTGCGCTCCAGGATTGAGCTGCTCTTGCCCTTGAGTACTTGTCTTAGTGGACGCACTAAGACGAGCCTTCTCTCTACTTCTGGGTTCTATCCTTGTCTTCTGGACAAGCCTTCGGGGGATCTTTGCTCGTCTGGCTAGACGAGCTCTTTCTACGTTCAGCTTCGGCCCATACCTGTTCACTGATCCGGTTCTTGGCAGTCTCTTGCCTCGGTATTCCTTTTCACACCACTCTGTCCGCGTCCCTCGGGTTCCGAACCTTCTGCGCCCTGACAATCAGTTTCGATTATTTCAAGTGATGAAAATCCTCAAACATCAGAGTTAATTGCAAGACCGACCTTCAAACTTCCACCCTGAAGGGCTGTTAGAGACAAGCAGTGGTGGGAAAAGTTGCAGATATACTCTTTAACAGCGAACGGCACGATACTACAGTCTACCTTGACATAACATTGTACCTTCTGTCAATCGAAACTCTTATCGGCAGAGCCCGATGGATGGTGTTGTAACAAAGACAAGGTTGCTCGCCCTAATCTACCTGCTTACTCATCAGAAATTTGAGATTATATAGAGGAAAACTCTCGGATTGTAAATCACTGTTCAAGGCCTTTGAACAACCTGTTCGCCTTCTCGGCGATTGGCATAACTGGAACATTTATACCCTTT
This sequence comes from Ascobolus immersus RN42, assembly GCA_003788565.2. Lineage (NCBI taxonomy): Eukaryota > Fungi > Ascomycota > Pezizomycetes > Pezizales > Ascobolaceae > Ascobolus > Ascobolus immersus. Next base: position 3,066 of record ML120015.1, on the reverse strand, counting down.
AATGGACCTGCAAATGTTGCAATTACTGGCCGTGTCTAGCACCGAATACTTTCTCTTGACTAAGGCGATCATTCGTTGAGGTGGTTGCTATACGATGGTGAGAGTACAAGACCTGAGCGAGGGCGACAATGGAATATTCCTGAACAGTTGGTTGTTCTATTCAGACAGTTACTTGAACGACGAAACCCCTTCATTCAGACGATCAGACATGCTATCGTAAATGTAGCAGACCCACATGCACCCCTCAGTATACATCTTGAAGGATTTGTTGCTGCTAGCGAATTGGGTGCAATTCTCTACAGTACAAACATGCAGAGGAGGACCAACCGAAGGCAGGTAGTTTTCTATCGGAATCATTCTGATAGAATAGCTGAGTTTATGGACATTCTGTATTCACTGTATGAGCCTTTACAATATCCGATACTGTTTCCTGAAGGCACTCCTGGTTGGTCTCCGAGAGCATTACTAGATGCATATTATAACCCTAGGAACATAACTCAGATTGAGTAGTATAAGTTCAGTCTTTGCAGGGAGGCACGATTCCTACAATTTGGACGACTTACATGTGAGTACTTGGTGGACATGTTCTGTCGTATGGAGGAACAACGATTGTCCTATCAGCGACTTGGACGAGCATCACAAGTCATGGAACAGATGCAGCGACAAGCCTCTATAGGAGTAGGAGGAAATAGTAATAGACTTCAGTTGGACCCTTTACATACTACATTCAAGTATGAGAATACATTATCAGCAACCTTTATGGGTTCAAGAGCATAGGTATCCGAACAGGTAGCAAATGCTTTAGCTTTCTGTAGAAAATATGGGGCACCGAGCCTCTTTATCACTTTCACAATGAACCCAACCTGGCCAGAGATTGTGTCTGAACTGGTTAATGCAAGATATTTGTCAAGTTCTGAGGCAGCATATCGTATTTTTGAGTTTACGATACAAAAGATTACCCCAACAGTAGAGGCGATTACCTCACATCTCCCAAATCAGAACTTAGCTCAGTTTCAGAGAAACAATGGGGCTTCTAAAGCTTTAAATCTTCTTCGATACTTTGCCCGACCAAGGCTGGAACCTTTCAAAGAGTTAACATATTGTACCTTCTTTGCTAAATACAGATTTATCACAAAAAAAGCAACTGATATTTTGCAGGTTGATTGATTGATTGATTGATTAATTTATAATCCTTAGAGCTATCTAGCTATCAGATAAGAGGAAAGAGACAGAACCAACAGAGCCCATCCCGTCGGGCAGCACTCCCCCAGTGTGCCCATCATGTAACTAAAGAGAAAAGACAAAGTAATCTCAATACCCAGAACGAAATGTCAACAGGTTTCTCATGCAGCTTCATCTGCAATGGTCTCCTCGCCAGTAAAGGGAGGTCAGGGGTGGGAGAAGCAAGCGCTAATCCAGGTCTTGGGAGATGTCGCCAAAGCCACTGACCCATTCGCGTGCAACTTGCGGTCGCAGAGCTATAGGTGTAGCTTGAAGGAAGAGTAACAGTTGCTGTGTCCCCACAGCGGAGAAGATATCCAAACGCTTACTACCATCTGGAGCCCTGGTAATAAGGTGTTGGAGGTGGTCCTGTCGCTGTTGTGCGTACCGTCGGCAGTACAGGACAAGATGCTCTGGTGTCTGGTTGTAGTTGCCACACGAACAGTGGCGGAGTACACCAGATTTGGGGATGGTTCCGAGGTAAGCATTGAAGTAGCCGTGCCCAGACCGAATCTGAATTACCCTGGATGCATCAGGCTTGGAGGCATGGGCAAGAATAGGGTGAATTCGGCGTTTGGGACTGTCCATGAACGAGCGGGTGCTGCGTCGCTGCTCCCACTGTGTTGCCCATTCGGTCATGGCTTGTTGACGGATACTGCGCTTGAGGAAAGCGTGGGAGACAACTTGATAACCAATTGCCGGCCGTTTCTTTGAGCCCTCCTTTGCAAGCCTGTCTGCTTCGCCATTGCCAGGGACCCCTTCGTGTCCTGGAACCCATTGGATGTGCAGGCTCACTCCCAGGTCGTCAAGGGCATTCGCCACCTCGTGAACTCCAATAGCAAGTGCTTGCCCAGCGGTTGGGGAGGTGTGCCTGAGTCGATGGATAACTGAAGTGTTATCCAAGAAGACCCAGCAGTCGGTGATGGTCCTGTTGCGTCTGGCAAGGGCTTTGGCGCGAACACAAGCGTAGTAACAGGCTTGTAATTCGGCATCAAAGACCTCTGATGTGGATCCAAGCGAGAACGAATGTGATTCAGCCGGGATTGCGCGGGATGGACGCAGATAAACCCCTGCTCCTATCTTGTTGTCCAGCTTAGAACCGTCAGAGTAGTAATAGCGGCCGCTTTCTGGAGGGTGGCAGCGTTCTTGACAGTGGATTTACCTTTTACCATCATGGCGACGTCGTCAATGTAGCTGGGTGTCTGGATATTCAGCTTGTAACGTTCCAGCTCATCAAAGAGTGGCTTCAGGTAAATCAGGAAGAGGATGGGCGAGCAGGGTGATCCTTGCGGGATTCCAGTGTTGACAGGCTGTAGTTCCTCCTTGCTGCCATCGAACGCCAGTGCAATCAAGCAATCGGACATGAACGACGATACCCATTCAACAAGGGGCTTAGGAATACGCATGCGCGTCATGGATTCCAGCAGACGAACTTTGGAGACGTTGTCAAAAGCCCCCTTCACATCCAGGAGCAAAGCAGAGCTTGTAAGGCCTCTGCTCCAACCCAGCTCAATGTCATGCACGAGCCCCATAACAGCATCCTGAGAAGACCTGTGCTTCCTGCCGGCCATCTGGCCATTATGAAGCAGAGACTTGTCCTCACACAGTTGGGCCAGGCGAAATGCCACCAGTTTTTCCGCAACCTTGCCCATGCAATTGAGTAGAGAGACAATACGATAGGACTTGACCGCGGTATAGTCTGCTTTCTTGGGCTTAGGAACGATAGCGCCTGTAGCTTCTCTCCAAGGCCTTGGATGATACCCCAGGTTCAGTACGGTCCTGTACAGCATGTTGAACCAGGATGGAAGCGCAGTGTATGCATGTCTAAGGCAGGCAAAGTTGACG
>ML120012.1:0-10125 GCA_003788565.2 Ascobolus immersus RN42 | reverse complement strand
CTGTGCCACGCTGTGAAACGCCCCCGTTTGTGTGTATGGCGTGAGGGGCCGTGAAAGCCGTGTCACACCCCGCCACGGAAACGCGAATTTTGCCTGATGCAGGTGGCATAACCAAATTCACAAGGGGATACACTAATGATTGTACGGACGGGATCGGGTTCTGTCCACATAAATGAAAAAACACTGCTGCAATATTGTATTCTCTAGTTCTTTTCGGGTTACACCCGTTGAAAATAACAGTTTGGTTATCCTATATTTCATCCAGCCTGACAACCGTAACGCATGCACTCATTCAGCGAGCCCAGGCCACGGTTGATTGCGACCCTATAAATCACCTTTCCATCCACAGACCACCGTACCACACGCTGAATAGTCGTCTATACCACATATCCGCTTGTTTGAGCGAACGTTCGTATGCTGTATACCATAAACACTGGTGCCCCGTTGGCGGTCGTAGTAGTATATATCCTATACAATGGATTAGCATGGGCGCCACATCAGTTGTAATAATACATGTTACCAACCTGTGATATCAATAAACATCGTGTAGTATATAGACATTCGCGGAAATCTGGTCGAGCAGTCGATCAATTTCCTATGCATGTTAGAACATCCGTGGCATATGGTGACGAGAAAGGAACCCACCATGTATCGATTAGGGAATTGGTACGGCCATTAAATGGGTAGTTCAAGACGAGCGGTGCCCACTCTAGTCCTCGTCGTCTTCTTCTGATCGATACGTGATGATTGGCTGTGATGCTTTCGCTATCTGAGCCTCTTTCTTACCCTTTCTGATTGCTTCGGTTAGCCGACGCTCTTGTATCTGATCGGCATTATCGCGGGATTTATACGTTTTCTTTGGTACCCTCTTTTCCTTCTGCGGTGCATCGATAGGTGGACCAGGAGCCGAGTCAGACGTAGATGAAGGACCCCGGGTCTTCGTCTTTGGAGGTGCAGTCGCAAATATGCCATGAGACAGTGTATAATATCCAGATGCATCGAAACCAGCATCTGTTGCATTGCCGCCTTTGTATACGCCGAGTGCTTCGTGGCATGCGAGTACCGCGATCTTGTAATCGTCTGACCACTTCGTGCGCAGAATCCAGTGCGGGAACTCATACTTCTCCAGAGCATCTCTCATCTTCTTGATGGCTGGCTGGGACATAGACAAAGTAGACGTCCTGAGCTCGTGAGTGACATCGACGTTAACCTAAATACACGTTAATGAAGCCAGTATGGCAGCGACTGAACACACACCTGCTGTTGCACGACGATGGAGTTGGCTACACCAGACACACCACTCGCGCCTGCGTTGACCGGAACCCATGCCTTGTTGTGATTCATGTCACTATCGTCGTCTATGCATTCCGTCTCTTCATTGTCAGACGCATGATCCAGACCAATATCACCAGACTCCCTAGGGTAGTATGGGGTCTGTGCTCGTCGTCGGGAAGTGGCCGGTACTTGGCGACCTTCTACAGCTGGTTGCTGGCCTGGTGCGTCCATAGAGTCGGCCATTTCGCTCGGAGTTCCTGAAATCTGGGCCGAAGGGGCTAGATCCATAATATGAGCGAGAGCTTCTTGTTGCGGAGTTGGCACTCTCGTCTCTTGACATTCCGGTGCCGGGGTAGGATCTATTGGAGGAGTTGGTGTTGGAGTTGGATCTCTTGGAGGAGTTGGATCTCTTGGAGGAATTGGTGTTGGAGTCGGATCTCTTGGAGGAATTGGTGTTGGAGTCGGATCTCTTGGAGGAATTGGTATTGGGGTTGGATCTCTTGGAGGAATTGGTGTTGGGGTTGGATCTCTCGGAAGAGTCGGTGCTGGGGTTGGATCTCTCGGAAGAGTCGGAGAAGTTGATGCGCCTGGCGACGGATTTGGTTCTTCTGGAGAAGAAAATACCACGACTGGTAGAGATGGCTCCACTGGAGAAGGTGAATAGATCTGCTCAGCGTGCGGGCGTATCAGCATCTCCTGTAGCTGACTTTGTGGTGTATCCGGCTCATGACACGATAGCTTCTCCGATGACGCCTGTGTCTGGTCTCCGTGCTTATATATGACATCAGGTGCTTGAAACGGTGTTGATGGGGTACGGAACTTGGCTGGTTCAGTAGCAGTTTGAGTACCAGTTTCTTCGAGACATTGTCCATGTGTGGGCTCAGCACCGGTGCGCACGGCATCAGTCATCAACTAATGCAGAAAAAGTCAGTTCCACTCATTATCTACAGTAGACTGTGAACTACCGCGTACCGTATCTGAGTCATAATAAACACCTCCTTCGTCCTCGTTGCCACCCGTGGTGCCGTCGTCCATCATCCGCGTGTCAAATTCAGAATGAGAGAAATATTGATCCTGTACGGGCATGGTCAGTACACATGGACCAATGCGATACTCTAACGGAGTCCTGACATTCCTGGAGATTCTAACACACACACTCCCAGAGCCAATCATTGCAGCGAACTGACGTTCATCTGTAACAATGTACCAAAAGTCATCGTATGAATGAGAAACCTCTGCGAGTGGCATGTACTCGATCATATCGTCGACATCCTCGATGTAACCAGAATGCAACATGTAGCTGACAAACCCATCAAAGTTCTTGATGTGATCACCGCATACAACCACACGAGTGTTCTCGATGTCGGGGTTTGCGTGTGTTTGCCGGATGATCATTGTAAATGTCTGGACGGGCATGTTCGAGTTCATGCGAGATGGAGAGGCAGACGAGAATGTATGCTTCTCTGGCTGTTGATCTGGTTGTGACAACGGCAAGTCGTGAGGTGGCTTGGACCCATGTGTATCGGAATTGTCAGATGCAGGCATATGCGATTCCGGTGCCACCTTTGCTCTCTTTTGTGGTGGACGAGCATCAGGATGTACCTCGTCTGCAGTGTGATATCGCTTCTTCTTCAGCTTGTCTGCATTTGTTGTCACCACTGAACTCGCCCCGCCCCTTGAGACTGGTCTCTTTATCCGCTCCATCGTGGCGATAATCCTCTGCTTCTTCTCCTCCAATGCCTTCGCCTCCTTGTCTTCCTCTTCTTCCTCTTCTTCCTCTTGCTCGACCTCTTCGTTGTCGTCGTACTCGTCTTCTTCAAAGTCAAAGTCACCATCTTCGTCCTCGTCGTCCGATGCGTCTTCTCGTCTTGCCAGGAGCTTGAGTTTCCCCTTGATGACACGGTCGACGATCTGCTGAAATTTCAGGTGTCTATGCTGCCTCTTCAAAATCTGGTACTGTCAGCGGCACATACCCGCCTTGGCCATTGCGTCGTTTTGACGGGCGATTCAGCGAGTGTTGGTACACATTGTCATGATCGTCTGTTGGATGTGTGGCATGACGAGCTGGTTATCCTCTGTCCGACTAGCATTCAGATTGACGAGAACGTATTTCTCGATTCCCTCTAGCTTGAGGCGATCCTCGTTGTAGTGGTCTCTATACCGCTTCTTGAAATCGAGCGTCTTGCCAACGAGGCCTCTGATCTGAGCCTTGGTGTCGCACATTCCCTGTCGAGTGAGCCCCATGTCCGCCTTGAGCTTTGACCGATTGACAGTGTAACAAAGCTTTGGTGGCTTTTCCTGGGGTTGCTTTTTGTTCTTCTTGCCCTTTGCAGACGGTGTAGCAGTGACGGTGTCGCGGTGATTGCTCTCTGTCGACGACACTCTCTTCAACGCTGGAGTCTTTCTCGCAGTATTGGCTGTGTACATGTCAGTAAATGCACAACAAATGGGACAGATACGATAACGTACATCTGGCAATTGCCGGGTTGGACTTGCTCCCATTCTTTGCTGTCGTTGGGGTGTATGGAACGCCCGGTGTCGATGGTGTAGTTGCCCGCCGGATGGGACCGAGTCGGATCGGCGTCTGTTCTGCCCGGCAAGAAGAGGACTGCTAAGACGAGGGGGTCGCCGAAGACGTACTCGGGGACGGTAACGATGCTGCATTCGGTGTGGACGGGGGGGGGGCCGGATGCCTCGTATTTTGCAATGACTGCATCCTTCTGGTTCATGAGTTGCTTCATCTCTTGCATTTCTCGCAATAGTCTCTGCAACAAGTCCTCGTTCCCACCGTTTGTCGTGTTTGGTGATGGATCGCCGAGCCTGGTTGCTGTTTGGTGTACAGGGGGCTGCCCAGCCGCAGACGCGCTTCCGGTATTTGCGGGTGTATTCATTATTATGATGCAATGGTGAGCGGGTATAGAGAAGAGATGAGAGAAGATGCGATACACCAACGGCCGTTGTGGCCAGTTTGGGTGGAATTGGTGAGTGTCGGTGGGTGCTGTTTTGGTGTGGGGAAAAAGTCGTGGTTGGGTGATAGTGGGGTAATGACGAGCGGTGCTGAAATTCGGGTTATGTGAGTTCGGGGCGGCTCCCCGGCACATAGATGTGATTGTCGGACATGCCGGTCCAGCAGATGTTACATTTTTTTGAGTACGGAACCAGAGAATGCGGGAAAGATACGCCTTTTAGTCCTTGCCGACAACATGAGTACAGAACCTGATTCCAGAAAATTGGTTACGTAACCATTATCGTGCCCATATGCATGACATGTGCCGGACGCGATAGCCAATCATTGAGGTCTGTAGGTTACGTAACCCGAAAGACATGATTCGTTTATGGTTATACAACCAGAACCTTAAATCCATGGTTCAGTAACCCGCTATATTCTGTAGATTTCCGGTTCCGTAACCCATTTTCCAAATTTATGGTTCCGTTGCCCGATTTGCATTCGTATCAGTCAAAGATACATTCATGCACTTGGCTCTCGCGGTCAACCTATCCACTATGATCTTAAGAATTTCAAGGTGATATTATATTCGTTCCATCTAGTTATGCACCTGTCCCATTTAAACACAGACATCCATCACGCCCGGCCGGTCCCGTAACCCACCACGACATAGTGTCTCTACTCCGTCTCATAATCATCCCAGGTAGTGTATCCTGCCTCGCCGGACATATAGACCTTCCACTTGATGCTACCGTCCCATATTGGACAACTGTTCCTACCCATCCTGATGTTCGTCCACTTCCCAGTGCCGTAAACCTTGTAGCGCCCGTCCATAAGAAACTCTTTGATGATTTCCAACTTTGGGCCTTCCCTAAGCCACCCGGCTCTCCTCCTCTGTCCGCCATGAGAACGCTTATACCACATCATAACACCAGTTGCACCGTTTCCGGCGATTTCGAGTTGAAGGCTGTATGTGCAGAGCTTCCCGTATGCGGGCTTCTTTGTCGGTCCAGCCATAAACAACTTGTCGTATCCAACATCTGTAGACACGTTAGAGATCAAGGAATGCCAATGTACGACTCACAATGGGACATACAGATTGTAGCAATACGTCCGCTCGCGAGGACCTTCGATTCGTGTTCTGGGTACGCATGAATGTCGACAGATGATTCATTGTGGTTGGTGACCCGTCTATCCGCCTTGCTCTCTCCATAGTCACCGCGAGGGTCACTGTACACCTCATCAGAGATGACAGTATACTTGTTTGTGTCAACGTCGAGTCCGTCTTCTCTCTCGTCGACATTGCCCGCTGCCTCTCCCAACTGAATCAGATGGTCGTTGAATCTCCTGAAGCGCTCTCCATCATACTCAAGCTCCTCTGAGCATTTGCGCTTGCGTCCGGACTGCAGGGCGAGGTCGTCGGCGTCTTCGGCGACAAGCGTAGTGTCTCTGTCAAACTCTGGGTCCGCTTCGTATCTGTCATCACCGCCGTGCTCATCATCTGTCTCATCCTTGATATGAGCCTCCTCGTCGGAACCACCGCCCATACCCTCGTCGTATCCTAGCTGCGTGTCGTTGGCGAAGTTATAGTTGTACCGTCCATCATAGAAAGAACCAAATCGGCAGCTGTCCTCTTGTGTCTCGTTGTCCAATTGGGTAACCATGTTCTCGTAATCGGATGGACTGATTGTCATGATTGGATGAACGTGTCGAAACTGGTGAATCTGGTGATGGTAGAGTGGAGTGACGATCTATTCAAGATTGTTGTGTTTCGGAAAGGAATTGGCGGGGTGACAATGGCAAAATATCTGAACATGTGGGGGCCTCCTGCCCCATTCGAAAGAGGTAGGACCAGTATCCGGTTCAGTAACCTGTAAAGACACCAATTGGGTTATTGAACCATATACCAGTATTGTTGGGGCACCATATTTGTCTCTCTTGCGGCATTTGGTGCATCCGCGACCCTACGGGCGATTCTTCACCAATACCTCAACATCTACACCAACAAATGCGGTCTCGATCTCACCTTGCCCAACATCCACACCAACCTCGCCATTCCAGCCCGGCTGTTGCAATATGCCACCAAAGTTCAAGTTCCGACGTCTCTATCACTGTACATTGTTCGGACCCAATGCCATCCCACACACAGTCAACTCAGTCACTGCGTGGGGTAGACACGCCGCTCGTCGTCGCCTCGATCTACTCGATAATGATGGCAATCAGGACTACGTCCAACTCGCGGCACCCCCAGGCGAACAGATCGACTTCGAGCAATTCGGCATCGATTATGACAATGGGCTACACGATCAAAGAGGAGACGATGCCGACGACGAGGACGAAGAGGATCAGGCGGGTGGTGGTAACGATGGACCAGGTGATGGAGTGGAAGGGCCAGCGAACAATCGAGCATTCGTGGAGGACGAGTTGGAAGAGGGTGCCCCACGACCGGACCATTACCAGCCATTAATGGTGGATTCTGACGATAGTGATGCCCCACCACCGGATCAGGCCCAGCCGGCGGAGGATCTCGAGAACAGTGATGGCAATTCTGGAGAGGACAACGGTATGAGAGCAGAGTGGCCAATGAGTCAATCAGAGTCAGATATGGAAAGTGATGCTTTGATGGACAGTGACAACATCGGTAGTGACGAGGACGACGGTGTTAGGAGAGGAATGGACCCGTTTGCTGGAGTAGTGCCCACTATGCGCAACATGAACCATCTGAATGCCTCGGATCCAGATGACGAATCGGATAGTAGTGATGGATCGGACCCAGGCCCACCGGACGACGACGACGACCCTGATGCCCTCCGAGAGCCAATGATGAACCTATCCGCGTCGGAATTGAGGGACCTCGCGTTTGCAAGCGTGATCCATCACCACTACGCACCCAGGTTGCTGGCGAACAGTATGCGCGACTACATCTACAAATACCACGACGGAGAGAAGAAGGTCAGAACGCTCAGGACATCCAGGAAGAACTTACGGAATGCGACTGGTATGAAGGCGAAATATTACGACTGTTGTCCGACTGGGTGCCTTTCGTACGCACATCCGCAGTACGCAAAGGATAAAAAGTGCGACAAGTGCCAGACCCCGCGTTATAAGGACGACGGCAAAACCCCACGCGCCAAGCAGGTCCATATACCAATCACGCGTCGGTTCAAGCTGCAGCTAGCTGACAGATATTCCTCTCGGATCATGCGGGCATATCCGAAGAGCGCAAGGGAACGTTTCAGACAGACTGGCGAGACAACAGACTTCTGGACCGGGAAGCACTGCGCGAGGCTGCGAGACGACAAAGGAGTATTCAAAGATGGCGACAATGAGCTAACAATCGCACTACAAATGGCAACGGATGGCGTTAATATCTTCGGCAATAGGATCCCATTCATCTGCTGGCCTGTTATCCTTACCAACCTCAATCTTCCCCCGAAAATCCGATACAGGCGAAAGAACCTCATATTTGCTGGATTCGTGCCTGGTCCTAAGAACCCCGGTAGCTACTACTCATCCTGTCGGCCATTCGTGTCTAATGAGATCTAGGTGACCTCGATAGCTTCCTATACCCCGTCCTCGACGAGTTACGGCAGCTCGCATCCGAAGAAGGTGTCAGAGTTTACGACAAGGCTTCCGACTCGATAGTCAAGTTGAAAGCACACGTTGTTATGGCCAGTGCAGACATGGTCGGCTGCAGCAAGCTCATGCACACCCTCGGTAACCGCGCTATCTGTTACTGCAAATACTGCTCGGTAAAGGCATTCTCATGGGGAGGTGTCTATAATCCGCACAAAATGCCTACAAATGCACCGGATGAATTTATCAATGCCCAAAATTCAATCATAGCCGCAAACAAGAGAGATCCTACCAAGGCGGAGCCAGTATTTGCCATGGACAAAGACTACACGTTCAAGAATCCCGGGAAGCGGACAGATGACACGTTCAAGCAGGCAGCCAGGCATATTGCCGCCCATGGAGATGAGTCCTTCCGCAAGCTTCATGGGATACAACACCGAAAACGATTTCCCCTAAGGATGTAAAAAGATCTCATGGATGCTCAAAGATGTCAAAATTATCCTAAACGGCATCCACAACCAATCCAAATCCCATCCTCGAAGAGATTCTGGCATGCTGTTTGCAAGTTCGAAGCGCTAAGCAAGGCATCATGACGCCGGTCCGTCTTGTATTCAAACCATCGAATAGCTAGACCGGGGTTATCACGACGGATCGTCTTGGACTCAGTAGACTCAGCCAAACTCGGTACAAGTGTCATTAATCCAGCTGGCGACACAAGGAGTGGTCACCTCGACATTTGCTAGAGTCATCTTGAGTCTGCTATGGAAGGTAGGGGGTGCGTAGGAGTGCTGGACGAGAGGTCAAAGTGCTCATGTGGCTAAAGTAATCCCCTTGTCTTAGTGTTTAGCGTCGGAGTGACCTTGTTGTTGCAGAAACTGAGTGACGCAATGGCAACTGGGAATTCGAAGAACCCTTATCGGTATTTTGATTGTTTCTAACGCTTGCCTACTTCCGTGGGAGTTTCATCATGTTCGAGTTACTTGTGAGAGACCGACCGAAGCCGTAGCATAAGTACTGTGTTGTGTTGGATAAGAAATACAGGCCGTTTTCTGGGCCGCCGGCAGAATTCCTCACTCTTTTGGTGTTAGGCGAACTGAAGTGCCTGACATCGTGGGTCTGAGCACTAGCATAAACTACTTAGTAGCATGACGATAACTCTCGACTCTTCGAAAGCACGCGAGCTCTTCCTCTATGTACTCCTTCTCTTAAGCATCCGTTTGTGGCTCAACAAGTTCTTTTTTAATGCTGGTAAAGGTATCTCTAATTGTAATGAGTTGAGCTCTCTCCCAATCGTCATTAGTCTACATGGGATCTCCAAGGACTTGCTAATTCGTGATCTATCCCTTGGTTTCCAGGTTTGGCCAGCTTAGCCGATCTACTACACATCGATTACAGATTGAGCGGATCTCGAGATGCAGGTGTCGACGTCAATCTTTAATGGCTTCTTCTCATGTTGTCCAATCTTCCGTTTCGAACAGTTGAACCTTCGAATTCGGTCTTTAATTGCTTGCTTATGCTACCAATATCACATCAATCGATCCTTAGGCGTACCTAAGTGAAACTCACACCCCCTTTTCTTCGACATCACCATGCAGCTTCGGACTCCAAGCGAACACTTGGCGAACTAGCTAGTACTATCATGCTAGGAAGACCGGGGGTGATTATCCGGGCCGTTTCAACAGTGATACGGCGGGGTCACCCACGTTCAGCTGAACTGTGCAGGACCAGGGTTGAATCGCGTTAATCTGAAAGGATCATTAGATTGACCTGAAGATTAATCCGTTGTTGGAGGTATCCACCAAAAAGCTCGATTTCTGTCGAACCCCCTCTTCATTCGCATTAACCTGGATGCTCTTCGCATTAACTTGTGGTCTTGCACCAGATAGCTCAAAATTCAGAAGACTGCAAGACCGGGCATTGAATCGCGTTAATATGAATGGATGATCATGTTAACCTGTGGATTAATCCGTTGTTGGGGGTATCCACCGAAAAGCTTGATTTCTGTTGAGCCACCCCTTCATTCGCATTTACCTGGATGCTCTTCGCATTAACTTGTTGAGTTGCGCCAGCTGGCTCAGAATGGAGAAGTTTTCAGGACAGGGTATTGATTCGCGTTAATCTGGAGGGATGATCACATTAACCTGAAGTTTACCTGTCAGTTGGCTCAACCCACCGGAAATGGTAGATGTTCTGCTTGGGGACTGATTCGCGTTTATCTGAAGGGATGATCACGTTAACCTGAAATTAATTCAGGGTCCCTTTCGTTAACCTGTATGTCTGGCTCACCTCAGAGGAATCGGTGGATTCTTCCAACCAGGGGTTGGCTC
>ML120011.1:0-14390 GCA_003788565.2 Ascobolus immersus RN42 | reverse complement strand
CCCTTCATTGTTTTCACGGTTTGTTTTGTAGAGACATTCAGAGGTTCGATTCCTCTCTTGGATAGGTGGTCTATCGTCTCCACTACTCTATTACTGGTTATGATATTCGGCGTTGGCGTCTCTTTTCCTTTTCCTCTTTCTTGGGTGATTGGCGTTTTTACTTTTTTACAACGATGATCTGTTTCCCGTTTCTCCTTTTCTCTTCTGACTTTCTTCGTACAACGGTGAACTGGAATGACTGTATCTACAGGACTAGTTCGTTGTCAAACGTTGACTGCTTTCCCCCTTTTTTTGGCCTGGCCTCATGTTGGTTGACATGAGCGTCGTATGGGCTAAGGAAACCGGTTTCCCCCCGTTCTAGTAGAACTGGTCGGTTCCACTCTCAGCCTCTCGATTTGGAAACTTTCAAAAGAGACAGGCTTTCCCTCGTTCTAGGGCACCCTTTCGGTGAGATTCAAGAAACAGAGATTTCAGATTTCTTTCAATTTGTAAATCTACCAAAGAAAGAGGATTTCCCTCGTTCTAGGAGGTCGTCAGGCAGGGGCTCCAACATGATGCACGGTGGTCCGTGGTCTGCCCGCCGACTCTTGAATGTGGAACAGACGGAGCTACCCCGACTACAGGGGCGCCTTTCTACACACCATAGTACCTGCTGTGGTTTTTTTCTTTCTTTTTTTTGTTCTCAACGGTAAATCGCCCCCTCCTTCGAGCTTTCATTACTGACGCTATGTGTAGACTTTGGGCCGGGACTCCAAACTTTGTTCTCTCCGACGAGCGTCCCCTCCAAACTTCGTTCTCTCCGACGAGCGTCCCCCCCCCTTTTTTTTGTTGTCAACGGTAAATTGACCCCTCCTTCGAGCTTTCATTACTGACGCTATGTGTAGACTTTGGGCCGGGACTCCAAACTTCGTTCTCCCCGACGAGCGTCCCCTCCAAACTTCGTTCTCTCCAACGAGCGTCCCCCCCCCCCCCCCCCCCCTGCATCACCCTTCAACGTTACTGGTCCACTGAAGCTGTAGTGGAAGGAGAAATCCTACACTACCTGGAACAGTGGGGCATCTGAGGCACTGAAGCTGTAGTGGAAACATACGGAGAAATCCTACACTACCTGGAACAGTCGCCTAATTCTTTAGTGTTCGATACCCTGCCTGGCAAGTTCATGTTTGGTGGAGTTGTAAAAGACTGGGCGTCCTTGTTCTGATGCTGCGGGGATCCGCTACCTGGAACAGTTGCTGCCTGGAACAGTTGTCAAAGTGTTGGTTACCCTGCCTGGAACAGTTTAACTGACTGGGAGCTTTCAGAGGAACGTTATGCCGCCTTCGCTGTTCGACTTCCGGTTCTCATTTCTTTAAAAAGCCATCAACGGTATGATTCTTCTTGATATTCATGTTCTCAGCTAATGCTTAATAGATTGAACGAGGTTGTGCGGACCTCATGCATGGGGACTGGAAGTTTAGGTCGAAGCCTAAATAGTTCCTATGAACTACTTGGGCGCCGTTGTTCTGAAGCTGCACGGATCCTCGCTACCCTGTATCGGCCTTCAACGTTATTGAAGCATCTGAGGCACTGAAGCTGTAGTGGAAACATACGGAGAAATCCTACACTACCTGGAACAGTCGCCGAAGCTGTAGTGATGGAGCAATCCTACGCTACCTGGAACAGTTGCTGAAGCTGTAGCTCTATGCTGCCTGGACCAGTTTAACGTTGTCGGACTGAAGTCGACAAAGGTCCGACTGAAGATGTAGTGAGGGTTGTCGCTGCCTGGAACAGTTCAACGGAGTGGAGTGAAGTCGGCTTTGTTCGACTGAAGCTGTAGTTAGGTTGAATGGGTTCCTTCGCGCTGGAAGGCCCCTACTCCTACTCTACCTGGAACACTTCAGCACTGACCGACAACTTCCTGGGTGTCGTTGAATTGAAGATGTACTGGTCCTTACGGTACCTGGAACAGTCTGAAGCTGTAGTGGTCCTTACGCTTCCTGGAACAGTCTTCAACGTTGGCATCTGAAGCATCTGAGGCACTGAAGCTGTAGTGGAAACATACGGAGAAATCCTACACTACCTGGAACAGTCGCCGAAGCTGTAGTGATGGAGCAATCCTACGCTACCTGGAACAGTTGCTGAAGCTGTAGCTCTATGCTGCCTGGACCAGTTGTCAACGTTGTTGGGCTGAAGTCGACTTTGTTCGACTGAAGCTGTAGTATTGGATATGCTGCCTGGCACAGTTCGACGTCGCTTGAGTGAAGCTGTAGCGCTAGATGATTCTTTTGCTACCTTCACAGGTAGTATTAGATGCATCTCCGTTACCTGGAACACTTCAACCTGCCCGTCCTGTGGATGATATTCACACAGCTATCTGAAGATTTAGATGGCCTACGAAGAAACGAGGAACCGGTATTCAGCTGATCTCTCCTTAAGGTTGTTCGCATCTACCTGAATCCTCTCTGTTTAAGGTTTGTACTTGCCTTCTCCTATTTCTTCTTTTCACCGCTAACACCATGACAGTCATTTATCGAACAATAGCCTTCGTTTCCACCTCTTCAAAGTACCTCTTTTTCTTGCCCGTTGATCTCCCACTAACACTGGACAGAATCTCTTTTGTTATCGACTAAGGCACTTTAAACAGCCGACAACCCACGAGTCCTGGCCTCGGTAATTCCTTTCCATGGCCGATGTGATGTTCTAACACTTCCCAGACCCGAATTGGTGTGCTATCGTCCAAGCTTCCTTTCAACGTTGAGCGTTGCTCCTCGGTAATTCCTTTCCATGGCCGATGTGATGTTCTAACACTTCCCAGACCCGAATCGGTGTACTATCGTCCAAGCTTCCTTTCAACGTTGAGCGTTGCTCCTCGGTAATTCCTTTCCATGGCCGATGTGATGTTCTAACACTTCCCAGGCCCGATTTGGTGTACTATCGTCCAAGCTTCCTCAACGTTTTCAGTCTTTTTTTGTTTTTTGGCATGTTTTGTTTGGGATTGTTTCGTTTTGGATTTGGTATCGTTTGGGTTATATGGTTTATTTATTTCATTGGTTCTACGGTGTCATCAGCCGTCACTATTAGTGTGCGCTGCTTGCTCGTCAATACAATACGTTCCATGTGCAGCACATTCCTTCGCTACTACGTTCCATGTGCAGTGCATCCCTTTGGCTGGTTGTATGCTATCTGCATCCGGCCCCTTGACACCCAGGGCAATACCCGTACCTGTCCGTTGCCGTCTACTACGCTACCTGTGGAACATCAGCGGCCAGCGAGAACACAGTAATCCTCCTACTATCCGGACGGTGGTACACAGCCAGCCACCACAGTTCACAGTGCCGCCAACGACAAGCCACCAAGCAGCCGGCGGTGGGTGGGATGCCAGCTGTCTAGTAGGTCACTGGCGTTCCTCCACCTGTGGGTGTTAGTCGACTGACTGCGCACTGCCTGCCTGCAACTAGGTTACAAGTACTGCGCTACCAGTGAGCGGTGCGTAGAAGGCTAGTGACCTGATAGCTTACACCCAACAGCCTAGTAGCAATCTACTATCGTTGAACGTCTCTCTGACGATGCTGTGTATTTTTCCACTTTCCGGGCGTGTCTCGGCGAGTAGCAGCCGCTGTTAGCCAACGGGTTGGCGCGTGGTAGTTGAGTACCGTCCAGCAGGCAGTCACCCAGTCGTCGTCGGTTTGGGGGCGGCCAGTGGGCAAGTAGCCCACGAGCGCTGAACAGCGTGTCGCTGTCCACCATGCCTCAGTGTTCGCCATTCCTCTCAAACTATTAACGGGCGTTGTACCTACATCATCTCATATTACTGCCTCTCGTCGGCAAGCCAACTACAAGCCGCCAGCCCGTTCCTCACCGCTATTCTATGTTTTCTTAACCAAACGCCTAATCGATCGCCTCGATCGCCTGATCAAAGTTTCTTGTACCGTTGCCGCAGTCGACTTCCAGCCCCAGCCCGCCAGCGGTGACATCTATCACCAGGACCACCTGGCCGTGTTATTAAGGAGCGGATTCACCGTTATCATGAATCAAGTGGCTCACTTAAACAGCCCGCTAGCATCCGCGCGCAGTCGGCCAGCAGCCGCGGCCCGGCGCCGCCAAGCATGACTGTTTGACTTCGCCGGCTTCTCCGGCTTCCCGGGCTTCTCCTAGCCCAAAGCCGCTGGTAGCAAGGCGCTATTTTTCCTGTCCGAACTTCCCTCAGAGTAAGAACGACAATCTGGTATTTCGCCCCCTTCCCCCTTTCTACTCATGTCGCTTCTCTGTGCTAACGCTGTCGAAGGTTCCAACCCCGTCATGGTTTGAGATGGCACAGGCTTTGGAGGATGTGAAGCCTGTTGAAGTTTCGTACGAGGGTGAAAGCTCAGACGAGTCAGAGATTGAGCCAACAGCGACGAGCACTCGTCCCTCAACACCGGCTGGCGACAATTAGGTGGTGAATAGGGTGTGCTTTCTCCTGGTTGCAGGTTATTGTAAGCTACATCCCCACTTCTCTTGTTTTCGAGCTCTAATTTCTCGCTGTAGGTCGCTCATTCCTCTACCGGCTTACTACAAGCCCTCCGCCTCATCGCTGCTCATGGCATCGCATGGACCAATGGTTAGTTACCCCTTTCCTGTTTCTGCACACTCTGACCATCGTTGTAGGCTGCTCAGCTCTGTATCCCAACGTTCTACAGCCTCTTGGGTCTCTCGATCCCGTCATGTCGCATTCCCTGGTCAACTGCAGTCATAACTGGCAGTCGCATCCCTTTGATCGCATGGTATGTTGGTGTTATTCCAGTAGTTTTACTTTCTAACCATCAATATAGGCGCCTCGAATACCAACCACGATCGTTCGGTCTCGACGCAGTCTTTCTAATACATCTTTGCAGTATTAGCGATACCCTATTTGTAAGTGTTATCGTCCCTGATTAACTTCACCTCTTAACCATTACTATAGATTGCTCAATCTCCAACGGCGTCGGTCCTTCCTTTTACGGCTATGCGACCATTAGAGTGCGATTGATAACGTGGAGGAATCGCGCCTTTATGCTGGCAGTTCTGTTGTACATATTCAGTTTAGTTCTAGTGCTATTTCAATAAAGCCTTTGTTCCATCTCTCTAATCATCCTTCTGATTTTCTGTGCTTAATGTGCTTAATCACTATCGTGAACTGATGCCTGTACTACGTTAGCTGAGTCGACTTCGCTATAGCTTGAATTCTGGGGGCTTGATCAAGTCTTGCTTTGAAACTGCTTCAACCTGTATTTCAGAAGTCTGTAATCTTGATTACATCTGAGTCTAAGTCACCGGGGAGCGACATCTCGTCCTCTTCAACCAGAATGTGATGTTAGTTACACTCACATCCACTCGTGTTGTAATCGCGCTCCCATGTGCCGTACCTCCGTATGTAAGCAGCTGGTAATCAGCTTGACACGGCCATTACAGACTGTTGTAAGCACCCGCTAATCATCATGTAATCGAGGTGCGCAGTACCGTTAGCAGGGTTTGAGGCCTCGTCAGTGATGACAGGCGGCTTTAAGCGGTGTCTAATGCCGATCAAAGCGAGCTATAAGCAGGCCTTGAACAGGCTGTAATCGCGACGTAAGCTGGATGCAGTCAAGTGGACTTGTCATTGACGGCGGCTCATCCGTTATTGGCGCTGGGAGAGCGATTACATCACGCTATAACCGTGCTTAACACCCGCTTACAGTGGCCTGCGAGCTGGTTGTCAATCCTTCGGTAATCGCGCTGTAAGCGCTGTAATCACACGCAATTGACTTGATCGAGGTCTCATACCTCGACCGTTTTGACCAGGACGTTCGTGAAGCAGAATTACAGCCTTTGTGAGCCAAACCTGCGTAATCCAGCCGTAATCGCTACCTAATTCGCATAGCAGATGGCTCAATCGTCGGTACTGACAGTCAGCACGGGATGATAGTCGCGGGCTAGAGATGCCATGAGCGTTCTACCATCCTCGAGGAACCACATCTCTACAGTGTAACTCCGAGTCAATGCCACCGCACAAGTCGCCAATGCGAGCGCCGTTTACTCTCTATAGCCTCCGCACAGGTCGCCGTCGTGAGCGCCAATAATCACTGCAATCAAACGACGGTGTGAATAACTCACACCGCGACAGCGTCAAATGAGGAGCCATCGGCCCGCCACTTGCTGTAAGCCGGATTTCAGTTTCAAGACCTTGATTATCGATTATTTTGATCTAATGCATCCTAATCAGGCGGGTGTATTTCCTGATGAACACTCTATATCGTATCAGGGACTGACTTTGCTTAGGAATAGCTAGGGTTCATTCAGAAAAGGCACCATTTTCCCGCACTCCCGCGCCACACAAACGACGTCCAGCTTCCCAAACGACAAAGTCAAAGTCCAGCCAGTCAGATTCGGGTGGATTCAAGGATAGCGAAACATAGCAAGCCATAGGATTGGTACTAGCTATCCTTTCAAGGTGACAGATACCCAGAATGAGTGCGTCAACACTGCTATCTCGCGCAACCAAAAAGACTTCGAAGCTACGGACTACTCTGCCATCTCGCGCAACCAAAAAGACTTCGAAGCTACGGACTACTCTTACATCTCACGCAACCAAAAAGACTTCGAAGCTACGGACTACTCCACCAACACCCGAAAAACGAATCAAGCAGCCCGCCAAAACAGCCAGAATGTCACGGCTGGTCAAGAAGTTCATGATACCGCGTATTACAAACTGTCCATTTTCAGAATTCACTGAATTCTGTATTTGAGTTCATGATACGGCATATCGTGAACTTTCACATTTACGGATTTCACTGAATTCTGTATTGAAGTTCATGATACGGCGTATCGTGAACTTTGGTTTGCTCTTCTGTTTTAGGGTGACTGCCGTTAGGGCTGCACCCTTAGTTGCTTATTTTCTTTAGTTTCCTTTTTCAGTATTTAGGAGAGCTCTGCCTGCACCTTTCAACTCCTTAGTCTAGCCATTTGTTATCTTCTTGAATTCAGTTGGATTTGTCTCGCGCACTTGCGTTCCGATCTTGTCTACCTCGAACCTGAAACTTGTCCCGACCTCGCGATACGCCGTATCACGAACTTGAACCACTGCGCCCCTTGGTGCGACTTGCGTACCCTGACCCCTCCGTTACACAGAAAGCATACAACTTCCAAAAGAATGAAACCAAGCATTATTTAAAAGGATCCAGCAGTCAGGCTACTCGACGCAAGCCCAAATCTCGAGTTCCAGTTCCACCTATGCAAGTCCAAGTTCAGCCAGATCATGCCGGGGGACAATCCCCTACTCCTCTTTATTCCTCTACACCACCTCCATTACCGGCTATTCTAAGTACGATTGAGGTGCCTATTTTGATTCAGAAGTCAGTAGAGTTGAATGGCTTTCCAAACGAGAGCTTTCTTCTCGGATCCGAGATGCCGACCATTCAAGTTCATGTCGAGAATCAGATAAAGATCATTACTGCCGTCTGTGACTTCACAGCTGAGTCTTTTTTCCATGAGGAGCGGTTGTCTGTGGATGCGAGAAAGTGGAAGTTCAGAACTGGATTAGCCCGTCAATATGAGCGAGTTGCGGAGAAAGCTACTCTTACTTGTGGCAATTTGAAAGGAAAGGACGCATTTGTCCGTACGTTTGATTCTGCCGAGGTTTGGGAACCGATCCTGGCCTGTATCTCACAGCTGCTATTGGATAAGCCGAAGAAGTGTTCACAGATTCGGGTAGCACTTTCAGTGAAATACCGGAAACTGCCACGAGAGATTATCCTGTTATGGGTAACAGACCCGCGATTGACCGGTTCAGCCAGGGCACTAGTGCCAGATCTCATTACACCCATTCAGCAATCATCATATGAATACTTTGATACGAGTGATCTTATGAAGATTCAGCCAGGTGATGATACTGCGACTTGGGAAGATTAAGCATTACGCCTCAAAGATCAAAACTTCTTTTCTTCCATATTAGCGGCCGGTACTGTAAGTAGGAGTACAGATAGAGAGAAGGCAAAGCGTTACGGAGGTCTTCTATCACCAAAGGTACCGTTCAGGATTCTCGACCCCAGTACTTTCCTTTTAACTGATTGAGTAGAAGAAAACTGTTAAAACAAATCTGGAAGATGAGGCAGCAGGTCGCTTAATTGCAAATCCAAACAAAAAGCACACGATTGCATTGATGAATCTGCACGTTTGCAGAGGAAAATGTCCAATTAAGGGTAATACTTGCTACGAGGCAAAGGATGGGACGCATTACAAGTTGTATAACCAACAATTTACAGTTTGGATGGAGGCAATCATTAATAGGAAGTGTACATTTAAGCATCCTTTAGCAGAGCTTTTGGAGAGCAAAAAATGGCAGGATTTGATCGTTAGTGGCTCTGGATTTCGAACCCAAAAGGCACCTGTTTTGGTATCGCAAAATCCTTTACAATTGTTACTTTCATCTTTAGGACAGTCGCAACTTCCAATCGCAATCAATTTAAATTTCAATGGAAATGGTAGCATTACTGGATTTTTGTCCTTTAATCCAGTTCAACAATCTCCTCCCATAGGCGATCTCCCTGTTCTTCCCACACATTCAATAGCATCTACCAGTTCAAATACTATTGCTCTTTTTTCCAGCAATATTGGAAACCGAACCGACACCGTAGAAGAGGATTTAATGTCCGAGTCCTTCAGCTGGTCGATGACACAGTCACCAAAAGATGCATACAAGTTTGATAATGCACTTCATGCATTACAAATGGAGGATCAAGTTCTTGCCTTGTTAAAGTATCTTTTCGATAGTGATTGGAAGGAGATGAATGTTATAAAAGGGATACAACTTCGAATTCTCAGTAGAAAGGCGCAAAGGGGAGTTTTTGCAACAGCGAAAAGGTCAGAAATAGCTCAGAGTACAAGAAAGCGAAACAAATTCCCAGTGAGATCTCTAAGGTAAGACTATGATCTTCGCATCTGTAACTGTGCTAACATTACGTCCAGCTCCTTATCAGTTAAAGGCGGAAGTGTAGTATTGTTTTCTGTGTGCACTTACCCAATTGGCAAGTTTGCTGCTGCTCTCCCAATCTCCAGTATTCCTGCTGGATCCATAACAGCTCTTTTTTTATTTCTTTCAACTTCAACATAAATGCCCGAATTTCGGAATTGCGTGCCCGCATTCTATTCTATCTTTCTCAATCCCATTTCTAAAAATTTGCTAAAATCTCTTTTGTCGCTATTTCATGCTTTATGGAAGCTTACGTTATGTTTCAACCACGCTTTTGGTTCTGAAAAAGAGCTCTCGATAGGGTTTAAGTCCGGGAAGTAAGGGGGAAGGAAGGCAAGGAGAACCCCATATGCTTCGCACACTTCTTTAAGTTTCTCCAATAGGATTTGTTTAATTTGATGCTTCAGAATGAATTGAATGTATTACCTCTAATTTATGAATAGCATCATTATCCATTATCAATACAGATCGTGGACCTGGATATGGTGTGGTATAAAGAAGAGCTTATTCCTTAATGAACTCATTAAAGTCCTCGGTAGTATAATGGCCTTGCTGCATGGACCAAGTAATGTAGCCACCAATTGAATAATATGGCAATAATGACCATCTTTGTGACCGGTGAAGGGAGGAATACTCGACAGGAGCAACTCCTATTGGAGCCCATCCATATTTCTGATCAGTGGTCCGCTCATTACAAGAGCTTTCATCCACAAACATCAGCATCGTAGCAGTCTATTCAGTTAAGCAGGCCTTCCATTCTTGACGTAGGCATTTGCTTTGCTGCTTGGTGCGATGGTCCAACTTCTTAATAGATCATTCTTTCTTCTTTAGGAATCGTGAAATTGTTGAAGTTGATAGCATAATATTAAATTCATCATATACAAAGTATACAATTTCGGCTAACATAGCTGTAGGATGACACCAAAGATACTGAAGAATTGCCTTTTGGCTTTGATAATCATTTCCACTGAAGATTTAACATACCTCATCCATTTCCTCGGTAATTTTATTGAGAGGTCCCATCTTCTGGAGTCTGGGTGATAATGTTGGGCTATCATGAGAGCCAAAACCGAAGAGTTCAACACGTTGCTGAACCCTGTAAACGGTTGATTTCCCACACCCAATTGCCTCTGTTACCTCTTTAACTGTTGGAACCAGCTTCAGTATTACCTTTATTTTGTCTTTCTTATTATTTCTATACCTTCTACCCTTGTTGAATGGCATAATAGGCAGATAATAGTACTCGTGGGTGGAAATTCGCGCACGAATGTTCTTGAAACAAGCACTTCGTGATCCGTCCTACTACGCAAAGGATTCTCTAGCGATTCCCAAAACTTGTGCAACAGGCAATGCCTCACTGGGACTCCGTTTCTATATATCCTTGCTCGTCGACACCTGGCACCCAAGAATACACACTTAAGCCAAAAACCCTCTATTGCCTCTAAACGATCTTTGACTTTGAACTGCCTGTATGACCACGCTCAGCCTATCTCGATTTACCATGACTAAAAGCAACGGCAATCTCTCACTTCAGACTATCCTCCACCCGGATAATGGTAGAACGCCAGCGCGACTGTAAAAAGTACGGCATAGTCACCTGAGCCGACAGATATTGTTTTATCTGCCACACCGTCGAGGACGACCGCCGAGGACGAATACCACGTCTTAGCCATATGCCTGGAGTTCACGGCAGCTCTCTCTCGATTTCTCCAGCGAATGCAGCTCTCCAAACCCCTCACCCCCCGATGATGGTTTCAACCGGTACTGTGACGGCGGGGTTGTTGTAAAGGCAGTGACTCGGTCGAAGAATGCATGAGCATCCTCAACCGACTCAGGTCGAGCGGATTGATCAATCAAGAGGGCGGATTCGACGAGGGCAGCAGGGAAGACGAAGATAGAATCAGGGACAAGGTGTGTCGGGGCGTCAGGCCCCGGCGGGTGGTCGAACGGTGGTTCGACCGAAGTCATGATGTTCAAGTGTCGAGACGAAATGCGTCGGTCGGAAGTTTGAAGTCTAACCAGATGTGACGGGGGGTTCAGGGTACCAAGATACGACTTGGTCGAGCAAGGCAAGCCGAGGGACGCAACGAGTTCGAGGAACGACAAGGTGGAAGTCAGACAAGTGACAAGTCTTAGTCAGAGACAGGCACAAGTCGAAAGGTCAAGTTCAAGTTCAGACAAGACAGAGGCAAACAAGGGTTGAGGTCGAGGTCGGACAGAGGACAAGAGACAGACAAGGTTCGAGGTCGAAGTCGGAACAAGATGTATTCCAAATTCCCAAATGGTTAGACTTAGGAGCAAAGAGGTGGGAGGAGTCTGGTCCTTAAGTAGAACACAGACTCCTGCCAAACTAACTAAGAAGATATGGATAACCGAACATCCGACCGGAAGGCCGAACATCCGACATCCGACCTAACACCCAAACGACACTAGCTAACCCACTGACAAGACCAAAGCTAACTAAGAACAGAATAGCATAGAAGACAAGAGAAACAAAGAGAAACCAATGACAAAGAGAAACCCAAGTCCAAATCCTAACTGACATCCCAGGAACGACATGTGATGTCGGTTCGAGATACCGAAATACCAATACCAAGTCGACAGGTCGGATAGGGCTGTGACAGTAGCCCCTCCTTAAGGTCGAGGTCCACCGAGAGGGCCAGGTTTCTGAGGATGGAGGTCGTGAAATCGGTCGACAGCAATTGCATCATCCAAGTTCTCAGCAGGCTCCCATGTCGGGTCGGGGTATCCAGTCCATTGAAGCAAATACTGGAGTTTCTTCCAACGTCCGAACAGCCGACTGTCAAGAATCTCATCAATCAACCATTCGAATTCGCCATCTACCTCAACAGGTGGTGGAGGTTCTGGAATCTGACCAGGATAAGGGTCGGATGGGGCTGGTTCGAGAAGCGACACTGGAACAACAGGGTGTATCTTGATGTCTTTTGGAAGAGAAAGTCGGTATGCATGAGACGACACGACTGCTTCAACAGGATAAGGTCCAATCTTCTTCCAGTCGAGTTTCTTTGAGGGTCGGGTCGTTCGAAGGTTCTTGGTTCTCAAGAAAACCAGGTCGCCAGGTCGAAATGCTGGTGCAGGTTGTCGGTTCGAGTTGTAGTATTCCTCCATTCTTGCCTGAGCATAAGCAATCTCTGTACGACAGAAGTCGTGAATAGCCCCAAGTCGTTCAACAGTTGTCTTAGCATCCATTCCTCCTTGAGGCAACTTTGAAGTCGGTTTCGAGATGTCTAAATGAAACCGAGGATCGAAGCCATAGTTGGCAAAGAAGAGCGACATTCCAGTCGACTCTGACACATGGTTGTTTGCTGAGAACTCTGCCATGGGCAAGATAGGAACCCAGTTGTCTTGATGATAGTTTGCAAAGGCTTTCAAGAACTGTTCCATCACTGCATTGAAGATTTCGGTCTGTCCGTCTTTCTGAGGGTGGAAAGCTGTACTGAGTCGTCGGTCGATACCAAGTCGTTTGCAAAGGTGTCCCCAGAAGTCTGCAGCAAACTGAGGACCACGGTCGGAAACAATCGATTGAGGTAACCCATGAAGTCGGAAAATGTTTTCGATGAACAAGTCGGCCAACTCTTCTGATGTGATCTCTGAGGTGCAAGGGATCAAATGTCGTTGTTTCGTGAGTCGGTCGACTATGTTCAGAATAGCATCTTTCCCTTCAGACAGAGGTAATCCAGTAACAAAGTCCATAGCCAAGTCGTTCCATGGTCGAGTCGGGATTTCGAGTGGTTTGAGGATTCCGAAAGGCGCATGTCGGGAAGCTTTAGATCTATGATAATTGTGACAATTCCGAACATACTGATCACAATCCTTTCGAATAGTCGGCCACCAGTATGACCTTGATAACAACTCAAAAGTTTTGGAACGACCAGGATGTCCAGCTACTAAGGAATCATGATGTTGTCGAAATAGGTGAAGTCGAAGATCTGAATGATTTGGGACGTACCAACGATGTCGGAATTGGAGTCGACCATCAACTTCAGAGCATTCTGCCAAAGAAATTTGTTTCGAGTGTCGGACATGATTTCTGATGTCCTTCAAGATTTTGTTCGGAATGGGGTCTGACTTGTATCCTTCATCGAAAAGTTCCTCAAGCGATTTCGAAGTCGGTGTTGCTAAGACTGTTGCAGAGATGTCGAGATTCTTTGGCTTTAGAACAACCTGTTGCTGATATCGAAGTCGATCATCCTCCTCTTCCTGAGGGAGATCTCCTGATCTTCTAGTAAGGGCATCAGGCTTGCCACCTTTCTTCCCAGGTCGGTAAACGATCTTGAAGTCGAATCGAGAGAGGAATTCGGACCAGCGAGCCTGACGTCGGTTCAATAATTTTGTAGTCATGAAGTATTCGAGATTCTTGTGGTCGGACAAAACCTGAATTGTTGTCGGAGCCGACTCAAGATGTGGTCGCCATTCTTCAAAAGCCCTAACAATTGCCAGAAGTTCCTTGTCATAAATCTCATAATTACACTCAGCAGGAGAGTGCTTCTTAGAGAAATATGCCACAGGATGCAGAATACCATTGTCATCAAACTGAGACAGAACACCACCAGAGACATAGTCGGACGCGTCGGTTTCGACAATAACTTCCTTCTCAGGGTCGAAATGTCGGAGAATCGGAGCAGAGGTAAAAGCCTTTTTTAACATGTCGAACGCTTTCTGACATTCCAAAGTCCAGTTAAAGACAACACTCTTTTTGGTTAAAGCTGTCAAAGGAGCGACCACCTTTGAGTTCCCAAGTATAAACCGACGATAGAAGTTTGCAAAACCCAAGAACGACTGAACATCTCGAACACAGGTCGGAGTTTCCCAATCCCGAATTGTTTCGACTTTAGAAGGATCCATCTTAACACCACCTGGTGTCAGAATCATCCCAAGGAATTTTGTTTCGGTCGTATGGAATTCGCACTTGTCGGGTTCCAAATGAATTCCAGCCTTCTGAAGTGCTTCAGGAACCTGACCGACATGCTTCTTATGTTCTTCAAGTGTGTCGGAGTATATCAGAACGTCGTCCAGGTAAGCAGTGCAAAATCGGTCAAGGTATAGTCGGAGGATGTCGTTTATGAAGTGCTGCCATGATGCAGGAGCATTGGTTAAACCGAATGGCATGACCAGGTACTCATAAAGACCATATCGTGTTCGGAAGGCGGTTTTCCATTCTTCACCCTTCGTAATTCGTAGCAAGTTGTAAGCACCCTTTGCGTCGACTTTGGTGTAGTACTTCGCTTTCTGAAGTCGCATCAGAGTCTCCTGAATGAGAGGCAAGGGATATCGATTTTTGATGGTTCCTTCATTCAGACCTCGATAATCGACACAGAACCGAAGACCTCCACCAGGCTTCTTTGCAAACAGAACAGGTGCACCTGCAGGCGACGAACTGGCACGAATGAACCCTTTCGACAAGTTGGTTTCCAAGTACTTCTTC
>ML120010.1:0-10392 GCA_003788565.2 Ascobolus immersus RN42 | reverse complement strand
GCCTGCCGAAGGCAGCAAGGCTGCAACTGCAAAGGAGCTTGCTGAGAAGTTCAAGGAAATCACAGACCACCTTCGTGCCGAAATGTTGAGAGCTCAACATCGCCAACAGGAACAAGCCGATAAACATCGAACTCCGGCACCTGCCTTCAAAGTTGGAGATTATGTTTGGTTCAACGCTCAGAATATCGACACTCTACGCCCTACGGAGAAACTTGACCATAAGCGAATCGGACCTTACCCGATTGTCAAAGTCGTATCGCCCTACGCTTACGAGGTCGACTTTCCTGCAACAGTCAAGTATCACAGAGTTCAACATGTCTCGCTTCTCGATCCTGTCTACAACGATCCTCTCCCTGGCCAAATCAACCCACCACCACCACCAGTCATTGTCGATCAGGAAGAGGAATACTTCGTCGAAGAAGTTGTGGACAGTCGGGAGCATGGTCGATGGAAGACCCCACAGTACAAGGTCAAGTGGCTTGGATATAGCGAGATGACTTGGGAACGAGCCGAAAACCTGCACGACACGGAAGCTGCACGATCCTTCCACGAACGGTATCCCGACAAGCCAGGGCCATGGTTCGACGACGACGACGACTAGCCTCAAGGGACTTCGGCAATAGAGGGGGGATACTGTCACGGTGCGTCCTCGGACCACAGGGATTACGGGTTGGGGGAGCAGTCAGGCTGCACGGCAAGGTGGACTGCGATGGATTTTCTTGGTTACTATCTTTGTCTTGTTATGTTGGTGTCTTACGTTGGATCATGCGACAGGTCATGCGATGGATCTCTTTGGTTGGTGTAGTTGCACGCAGCGAGGCTGTGTGCATGCGTTGTCTATTTGTCAGTGTTGTACGGTTGCTTATGAATCTTTCCTTTGTCGATTTGTCAGGACGCAACGCCCGTTGCCGTCCGGACCGTAGCTAGTCGGGAACGGCCTATATAAGCCTTCCCTCCCCTCCATAGTTTCCTTTCCTTAAGCAACGTCTTGTCTTCCTTCCACAGTCTACAGTCCATAGGAATCTACGAGTCTTGCAATTACACCAAAGTCCTTCCGACACTGCCAGTGTCCGCCACAGCCTTTGTCTTCTTGTTTCTAAAGTCTTTATATTATTACTGCCTCTTCGTCTACGACCAAGTCCACAGTGTGCTCCTTGGAGTCTGTCATAGCAACGCCATAGTCCCCGTCACACCTCTTGGGGGTAGCGTTCCGGCTCCAATGGGTTGATACCAATGCGATCTATCGCAATACTCATTAGGTCGTCAGGACACACTTTCACATCAATGATAATCTTTTCTTCAGATCTGCACGAGTATTCGTACCTCAGTGACCGGTTTATGGTAAACTCAAACTCAGCCTTGCCCGGCATATCGCGCTGAAGAAAGGAACCATCCCATTGCTCAGCTGATACCGTCGCTATGAAGTCCAGATGATCATAGCATACAAGCTTCCCGTATTCCGTGCGCAAGATTTCCTTTCCGGCATCAGTTTGGTGTAGTTTATATAGTTCCCAATAAAATCCACGCCAGGAGCTGAGCTGTGAAATTTGGTTCCTATGTTCCGAGAGGGCCTTCAAGGTAACGCCCAGCGGCTCTACATTCCATCGCCTGAAAATAGAGCGGATATGTCCTGGTGGGAGCCATGCAAGTCGGTGAGCCCAGTACTCTGCAATTGGATTCCTCGGCCTAGAGAGAACCCGCGCAACAAAATGTTTCGCCCGACGCTCTTCGAACACATTCGGTTGCCTGGAAGTGGCCCTTCTGCCGTTGGCTGGCGAGAATTGTTGTATGACTTCGTGTGGACACAAAGCGTTCACCGCCTCATCCAGGTGACATCGATAGAACGGAGAGTATATCTTTGTTGCGTCACCGTCCTCGCCTATTCTCGCTTAGGCGAGGCCTGTGCCTTCCCGGCGTTCCGCCAGGGCTTGGCGCCACTCCCTTTATAAGTCCGTAGCTTCCATAGTTCCTATCCATCTTCTTTACACCCCACGAGTTCTTCCACACTTTAGTGGTAGCAACACCAACGAACGTTCTTTTTTTCTAAAAAGAACATCGGCGGCGTTGATTGATCTAGTCCTCCTTGAGCGACGCTGTGATCCATCTTTCCCTTTCCTTCCGGTATCTTCCCCTCCCTCCCGTCTTTCATCCTTTCCCCAAACAATCCACGACAAGAGCCACCGTCTTTGGCGGTCAGGCCTGTCCCTCAGGAGCTGTTCATTCAAGCCTGGGAGCATCACGAAGTGTCGTTTGATAGCCGTGAAAAGAAGCTGACGAGATAGATGCCACGTGGTACCTCCTCCGACACGCATTCGCCAACCGACCTTTCCAAACCAAATCCGACTCCTTCCGAGCCTCCAAGGAACAACCACCCCAACCAGCGAGGCGGTCGTGGAAGAGGACGTGGACACTTTCATCCCAAAGGCCTTACCGAGCGTGTCGCTGCAAGCATCATCTCTGGAGCAGCCTTTGCGGAAGACCGTTTGACCCGCAAACACGAGAACTCATACCGCGTCACCAAGCCTCAACGTCAGAACGGCAACGGTCGTTTGTCTCGCCGTGAGAAGAAGACCCTCCGAGACGCTATCGAGGAACCTGCCACCAAGCCGCCCGTTGCTGAAAAGTCCGACTTGTCTTGCTACGACCGTGACTACCATCGCACGGAAGTCCGTTCCACCTCGTCTATCCCTCCACCAGGTGATTTCACTCCGTCCACCGTCCTAGTCGACCAGCTTTCCGAGACCGACAAGGCCAATCTTCTCCAAGAGCTTTTGCAGAAGCGTAGTGCCGCAGAGACGGACCGCCTCCTCAAGGAGCTCCTTAACCAAGAGCCAGGGTCCTTGAATCGTGCCGTGTCTCCAGTGGTGCCGCCATACAGCCCGGTCAGACCTACTGATCAGGACGGAGACATCAACTTTTCTTAAATCATCTTCACCGTCACGGTGGATAACATCGTCATTTCCCCCGCTGAGTACCAGCACGCAGCCAATTTGGTACACCGATACCAGAGATTCACATCAAAACAAGATCGTTCCAATAGGTACAACATCCCATCTGAACTCGCTGACTACGCTCTAACAATCGTCAACCTAGACTTCAAACAGAAAGCGGTTGCCTTCCGAAAGGTCATCTCCCTCTGCAAGCAACGGAAGTTACCCGACTACGCCGAATCAATCAGGGTCGTAGAGGCATTACGGACTAGGCTTCGCCCTGTCTCTCCACACCCTCTTAACCAGTCAACACCTCGTCGAGTACCTTCCAGTAGCTCTCCTTCTAGGTTAGTACCAATCACTCCTCTTCAACTTGCTTCCACTCCATCGTGCCCTCCAGCACCTACGAGTCGTCGTACTACCCTACCTCCCATACCACCTACAGTCGCTGCTGGTGCTGACTATCGCGAACAGACATCCTCGTCCGACACTTCCTCCGACACTTCTCAACCCGATCTCCGTCAGGAAGCCGTAGACACTCTTCCTGTACCGACTGCGGACGATCTTGATCTCGACGCCGAAGTTACTTCGTTCATTCACGATCTTGATTCGACCGGCTTCTTCTCTCCCGATAATTCGGATTTGCTTCCATCATCCTCAGCACCACCTCAACCACCGTCGCTTCCTGATTTCCTTGCCGCATTTGCCGCTCCAGGACGCAAGCCTGCTCCTTACCCACGTTACGGGTTCGACTACAACCAACCTCGGACGGATACCGAAGCAGTCAAGACTCTGCTCGTGCAATCCCTGGATCCTGATTTCATATCCCTTCCTTCGGCAACGCCACAACACCATCGCTTCCGTTCACTCCAGGAAGAAGCCTTTTCCCCAGCTTCTCCTCGCTATCCAGGACACTTCCTCGAGTCTCCGAGACCGCAGACCGTGGAAGAGAGCAACCCAGCCAGTCCTGCTCTTCCTCCCAGACCTACTTCTCCTCAACCGGTCCCGGAAACCCAACCGGCTCCTACATCCACTATGTCGTTTTCACCCGAACAGTTGGCGCAGTTGAAGGTCATTGCCGAACTTTTTAAAGACACGGCGGCGGCATCTACCACTGCAGCCACGACTACGGCGTCTACGCAGAACAACACCGATTATTTCAAGCAGCAAGCCTTGAGACCCGAGGTCGCAGGTCTCTTCTGGCCCGATTATGACCCACGAGCCATGGGCCACGTCAGTTACAATGCCATTTCGGCTGGATTCGAGGCAATGGTCACGAACAAGGACGGCACCTTTTATCGTGACTGTTTGGTGTGGTTTGACTCGTTCCCTCGCATGTCAGAGGCTCTGGGCGGCGACGTCAAACTTGCGGCCACCTTGGAATATTACCTCCGTGGTTCGGCTCGTTTTTGGTTTTCCTTCACCCTTACTGAAGATGAACGGAAGTCCATGCGCGAGGATCTCGCCATCTTTAAAGAGAAGGTGAAGCAACGGTTCGCAACCAAGGCCTCGACCGCATTGGGCCAGTTGGCTACTCTCACCTATTCCATGCGCGACGTGATCCAAGGGAAACCTGTGGCCGTTTGGTTCCACCAGCGTTATCGATGTGCTCAGCAGGCCGGTGTTACCAAGACCGAGGATCTCCTCCAGGATTGCTGGGCCGGATTAGAACCACAGCTACGCTGCAACGTTGTGGCTCCTACTGCCACGGAGTCCACCGAATCATTCTTGGGTCGCCTCGAGCAAATGGAGCAAACCTGGCGCGAAGCTTCCCGCAACCAAAACTTGGTACGTAACAACCCATATCCCATTAGTCCTATGGATCGTAACCTAACTTATCCAGCTTCTACCAACCCCTTCCGCCAACCAGGTCTCTTCCAATCAAGGTATCCAACCCCAGGTTTCACACCTAGAACTCGTCTACCATTCGCACCTTATGGGATGGGACGTGGGCGATACGGATACGGACCCCAGAGGCCAGCCTATCCTCAACCCATGGGATCCTACCGCTATCCATCCACTGGACGAGGAACACCTTCCCATGGATATGGCTTATATGGACAATCAAATGCAAGAGGGTATGGTTACCCCCAACAGTCTTCTACGACCACTAACCCTGGCCAGCATACCACTTCACAGAATACGACCCCTTCCACAGCTCTTACCCTCCGCAATACCACCACTCCCAGTTCGGTTACGAATTCGGCGACGGTGGTCCCAGCCGCTGGTAACTCTCAGTTCCAGCGTGCATGGACGGCAGCTCAGCGTGGCGACTTTAACCAGGCCTGGCGGTACGGACAACAGTCTTTCCGTCAACCTGTCCAGTTTGCCGATTATTCCGATCCTTATATCCCAGAAGCTTATTTCGCCACCCCTTATGACGAGCCTTTTCATCCTTATCAGCCTCCTGTCGAGCATGGTTATTTTACGGAACCTTTTGGTGAAGAGTACCAGGACATGGACCGTCCCGAAAACGTTTACTTCGGTTCAGATTTGGATCCTTATACCCCAGAAGGAGTGACCGGGCCATACGCTCAGGAGTCTCCTTATCCAGCCTTCTTCGGCGACCAGGACCCGTATTACTTCTACCAGCAAGGTCCTTATTGTGAGTACCCCCTTCCCTCCCTCCCTTTTTCCCCAGCTAACGAATACCAGATTGAACTATCCCAGGGCATCATGCCTACCAAGTCTTCTGAGACGTCCGTGCCTCCAGAGTCTGCGCCCACTTGGGATCCGCTGGACATGTACGATCACTTGTTACCTTCTCTGTTTAAATTGCCGGAAGTGGAGGATTGTTATGTGGGCTTTTCTATGCGCGTAACTAGTCAATCAAGACCTCTTCGTTCCCGCAAGCCATCTCGTCTTTCTCCTTGTGCCATTCCATCCCGATGCCGTGTTTGTGACCATACCTGCCCATCGAAGCGCCAAGCTGCTCGCCATTGCGCTCGTCGCGCTTCGAGGCCGTCAAGCAAACCTCCTCCGATGCGAGTGCGTACCGAGCCGGCCATGTTTGTTGAATTAGGTCCATATGGTCACCAACCTAGCCGCATAGTCTCTTCTTCTGCTCCGCCTCCTTCAGGCTCCGGACTCAAGTTCAAGTCATTTTCATACGCTAAGATTCCCATCGCCATCAACGACCCAGCCCTCGCTCGAGTATTCCAAGCTTGCTTGGACGGAGGTTGCGGCATGTCACTTATCGATGAATCTTTCTTCGAGACACTCCGATTGGACGTCCCACGCCAGACTCGGATCGAACCAGTCGAGGTGCAAGGCATTGGGGGGGCTAGACATCAGTCTAACCAGTTCGTTTCCCTTCAGATCTTCTTGCCGGAAAAGCCTAGCGACGATGGTGAGCAATCCCCTTGTGTCGTTACCTTTACACGGGATTTCCACCTCGTGCCAGAACTCCGCTGTAAGGTGCTCATTGGCAATGACATCGCGGCTACCGAACAGATCGTGGTAGACTTTGGAGCACAGCAGGCACGTTTCCCCCTGGCCGACTCTATCACTGTCGCTATCTCGGTATTTCGAGAGCCTGCATTACCTATCCCGCGGGCCATACAAGCTCACACGCGTATCGTGATCCCCCCTCGCTCAATGGCCTATGTCCCAATCGACACCAAGGCATTGCAGCCCGGCGCGGATTACGAATTTATCCCATATGCGCCACAGACCCCCGCGCGGATCCGCGCCGCGACGGAGATTAGCAACTATGTCCTGAACAGGGCCGTAACCACCATTCCTATCACCAACGTATCTCCTTTTCCGCTCCTCATAACCAAACATCTCCCATTGGGCCGAGCCATGCCGTTCACCGAGAACCTATCTTCCTACCACTTGGATCCTACCCGCGCTGACCATCGTCAAGTCAAGGAAATCATCGAGGAATCCCAACGATTCGGGGACGACTTCTCGTCTACAGCATACTGGAATCAAATCCGCGACTCCAAGGGGCCGGCATTCGTCGAGCAGATATATACGGCGGCCACGTGCAGTTATCTCAACGACCTTTTTTCGTCCACCGCTAAGGAGAACACTCCGCCGCCGGCTCCGGAATTACCTGTGGGCGAGGTCTTCGCGGCCGCCAACTTCTCTCCAACCTTAACCTCAGACCAACGGGATCAACTGCATGATACTCTTCACCCGTTCATGTCCACCTTTCGCTCGCATGGATCCTTCGTGGACGAGCCGGAGTCCGACTGGATGACAATCGAACTCAAGCCTGGACACGAGCTCAAGACCAAGGG
This sequence comes from Ascobolus immersus RN42, assembly GCA_003788565.2. Taxonomy (NCBI): domain Eukaryota; kingdom Fungi; phylum Ascomycota; class Pezizomycetes; order Pezizales; family Ascobolaceae; genus Ascobolus; species Ascobolus immersus. The sequence continues at coordinate 3,215 of ML120010.1, read as the reverse complement.
GACATTCCGCACACCGGAGCGCGACAAGAAGCTCATCGACGAGTGGCATGATAAGATGCATGCGGAAGGTCAGATGTCATGGGGCTCAGGTGGATCCGCCGGTTGGAACGTCTTTGTGGTATGGGATAACCGGGCTACTCCACCTAAGGGCAGAGTCGTTGTCGACATTCGGGGCTTGAATGCCGCGACGGTGTCCGATAGCTATCCATTGCCGCTCCAAGATGCCATCATGGCATGTCTTAGGGACAAGAAATTCATCACCACCCTCGACCTTACGAAGTCCTTTTTTCAACGCCGCATCGCCCGCCAGGACAGGTGGAAAACGGCAATTGTTACCCATCGCGGTCAAGAGATCTTCAACGTGGCACCTATGGGCTTTAAAAATAGCCCTGCCCACATGCAGCGCTATATGGACAGGGTCCTCCGTGACTGCCAGGAGTTTTCACGATGCTTTATCGATGACGTCGTCATATACTCGGACACGTACGAGGAACACCTACAGCACATTCAGCGCGTCTTGACAGCCTTCCAACAGCGTAACGTCGCGGTTAACCCGTCTAAATGCTTCTTCGCCTTCGGATCCGTTAAACTGTTGGGCCACCGGGTGGATAAATACGGGTTGAGCACTCTCGAGGACAAGGTCGCCGCAATAGCACAGATCGCTCTGCCACAGACTTTAGGTCACCTCGAGCACTTCCTCGGATTGACGGGGTATTACCGCCAATTCGTGGAGCGCTATGCATGGATCGCGGCACCACTCCAACGGCTCAAAACGCAGCTCCTTCGTGACGCCCGCGACGGCCCGGAGGAACTTTCGAAGGCTAAACGCAAGGCCGCTTCTCAACGCCGAATCCCGCCCGAACTGCTTACGCCTGACGTTATCGAAGCCTTTCAAACGATTAAGGACCGACTTTCCTCCCCCCGTTCATTAATCCACTACGACGCTTCGCTGCCATTATTGGTGTATCTCGACGCTTCGCGGGAAAGAGGCTATGCAGCGTGCATCCACCAGGTCCCACGCAAGGAGATGGTGGCCAACAACCTCACCCCGGCGGATATCGCGGCTAACAAGCACCCTCCGGCACTGGAAAAGCCCGTTCTTTTTCTCAGTAAACTCCTCAACCGCTACGAGGCGAACTACTTCTCCACCGAACTCGAGATTACCAACGCCGTATGGATCGCTCGCAAGATCTCCCACATGATCCACGACAACACAAGCAAAGTAATCTTTTACACAGACCATTCAGCCATAGTCAATATCAAGGACTCTACGACATTACAGTCCAATCACCTCTTACGCCAACACCAAAAATTCGTTAACATATCCATCTTTTTCAGCCAATTTGGCGACAAATTCGAGATCCGTCACAAACCAGGAGCAGCCATGCTTAACGCCGACCCTCTATCCCGATTACCGGGCGTACACGATGTTCCCCAATCCCAGAACGTTACACCCATGGACCTCCTCGAATGTCACGCTGCAACGATAGCTATGCTGTCAATCGACATCGCTGACGCTCGCCACTTAGCGGACCAGCAGGCCACGGACCGCGCCTTTAAGCGGATCGTTGAGCATCTCACTACCAACCCTGATACGCCTTTGCCGGACCGCCGCATCTTCGAGTTGGTCCCTCTCGAGGTTCCGGAGGATGATCCCGGCCCTCCACCGAAGCTCCTCTTCGCTGTGGTACACGGAGTGCCGCGCCTCTGTATTCCCCAACAGGCCCTCCCGGCTTTATTCAACACGCATCACGATCTTCGAGGGCACCCGGGCGTTACGGTCACCTACACTGCGATCTGCAACCAATACTACGTGCGTAATCTGGGGAAACGTCTCACTCGCTACGTCAACGCCTGTGACTCGTGCCAGCGACTTAAGGTCCGACCACACAAGCCATTCGGTTCCCTTCGACCCCACCTCATCCCTACTCGGCCATTCGACACTGTGTCCTTGGACTTTATCACGGGCTTGCCACCATCCGTCCCGCGTCGCCTTCAACACCATGCGGACGCCCCCATTTACGATGCTCTTATGCCTACAACTGACAAGTTCTCCAAGGCCGTGATACTGGTTCCTGGAGCCTCCAACTGGGACGCGGAGGCGTGGTCGGATGCCTTCCTACAACACGTTCATCCAATTTGGGGCATTCCCACCTCCATCATCTGCGATCGCGATTCTATCTTCCTTTCCCGTTTCTGGACGGGCCTTTTTACCACCATTGGGGCCAATATGGCTGTCACCACCGCATACCATCCGGAAAGCAACGGGCAAGCGGAAAAGAGTAACTCTACAATCCAGACGATGTTGAGGTTCTTCGTCAACGAGCACCAGAACGATTGGTACGATTACATCCACCTCGTACAAGCTATCCTCAACACACAGATAAACGCGTCGACCGGTCGACCCCCTTTTCAAATACTATACGGCTTCATACCTCCTACGTACCCAGACTACCAGCAGATGGCAATGCGTGCGGCTGGCCTACCTACACCCGATGCTCGTGAACGGATGGAGCACTTCGCTCTTGACCAAGCGGCAATCCGTCAGGATGTCGTCGACTCTCAACTTTTCGCTAACCAACTGGCGGCTATCCATTACGACGCCAAACACCATCCTATTCCCGATTACAAGGTGGGCGACTATGTCCGGATCCGCTACAGCTCACCGCATCGCCAAGGGAAGGACTATCCTGCCCCTCCCGAGCAGGATAACAAGCTGGCACCCCGTTACTCGGAAGCATTCCGGATCCCAAAGCTTCACGGACGACATGCCGTTGAATTAGAGTTGCCGGCCGGCTCGGCGATGTGGCCTGTGCTTTCGGTTACCAACATCGAGCCGGTTCCACCAGATACACGCATGAACTTCCGCCCCGACCCGGTGGATAAGGAAAACAACACCTTCGAAGTGTCCCATATTGTCTCTCACAAGGACTACGAGGACGGCACCCGTCTCTTTCGTACGCGATGGGTAGGCTATACCAAGTCCGAAGACTCGTGGTTGGCCGCCGAAGATTTCGAGTCCGCACCTCGTGCACTCGCGGATTACCTCGCTAAGCTCAATCGCCCGAAGCCGCGTACGCACGCTGTGTGACGGCGGGGTTCAGGGTACCAAGACACGACTTGGTCGAGCAAGGCAAGCCGAGGGACGCAACGAGTTCGAAGGGACGACAAGGTCGAAGTCAGACAAGTGACAAGTCTTAGTCAGAGACAGGCAC
>ML120007.1:0-11643 GCA_003788565.2 Ascobolus immersus RN42 | reverse complement strand
TGAAGTGGGAAGACAAGAAGAAGAGAAGAAAGAAGATGGATTTCGTGACTGCGGAAATCCTGGGGTCATAGGGACCGCCAAGACGCTATATACACCCCCACCCCACGTGGTGGCCATCCCTCTCCTTCCGTCTGGCGCGGCACTAGCCGATGTCGGACGGCAGTCCCCCCCCCCAAAAAAGCAGAATAGAACAGTGATTATAGGAGGAAAAGAAGGTAAAAGGGGAGTTTAAGGGGTAGAAGGAGGTTCGGTGGTGGTGATGGTGGTGATGGCGCGGCGTTGTCGAGTTGAAAGGTGTCGTAGGTAGTCGTTAAGGATCGCTTCGGCGTTTTCACGCAGATTTTCGGCCGTTTCCCACGTATCGTCGTGTGGTGTGTAGCCCGTCCAACGGCACTTATAAAGCACGCGGTCTCCGAAACGGCGATGTTTGACGATGCCCGAGATCTCGTAGACTTGATCCGGCCCGGTGGGCGGAGGGCGTGTAGGTGCGCGTGTCTCGGGGTCGACTGGCTCTAAATTAGCGACACTAAAGATTGGCCATGTGCGTGAGTTGGGTGGCAACTGCAGTTCCACCGCATGGCGACCATGTTTCTTCACAATGAGATACGGCTCGGAGTACAACGGCGCCAACTTGGTAGCGGATGGTTGAGGGTGCGGATAGTCCTTATCCTTGCGGTGGGATGTTGCGTATCGAATACGAGCATACGTTCCGACGTCGAAGCTAGGAATAGGAGAGTGCTTTCGATCGTAGTGGATAGCTGAAATCTGATTGGCGTAATATATGGCGTCTCGAACATCGCTACGGGTTGTTGCCATGCGGGTAACCAACGTAGATGGGTCTTGATTCTCTAGCATGGGCGGCAATCCGGCGGCGATTCTGGCTATTTGATCGTGGTCGGGGTACGTCAACGGGATGAAGCCGTACATAATCTCATAGGGGGTACGACTTGTTGCTCGAGACGGCGAGGTATTGATGAGGGCCTGTACCAACGGTAAATAATCGATCCAATCGGACTGGTGTTGATTAATGAAGCTTCGGAGCATCACTTCCATCGTCAAGTTTGTTCGTTCGTGCCTCCCACCAGCTTCGGGGTGATACGCCGTAGTGACGACCAGATCAACTTCGAGATAGTTGCCGAAGAGAGTAGTCCAAAATTTTGAAAGAAATACCGAGTCTCGGTCCGTCAAAAGGCCGGCCGGTAAGCCCCAGTAGGGGTGAACGTACGATAGGAAGCCGTGGGCCCAATCTTGCGCCTGGTAATCTGTGCGGCCGGGGACGAGGATGGTCCCTTTCGATAGACCGCAAGTTACCGGCATGACGGAGTCAAAGACTGGTGGATCCTTGGTGAATTGGGGTCTAAAGATACCGAGCGTTGGTGAAGACGGGGGTAAGCCCGTAACGAAATCAAGGTGAAGGATTTCAAACGGTCGTGTAGGAACCAGCCCTGGCCGTAGTTCCCCATATGGAGTATGGTTTTTGGCCTTCATACGTTGGCATGACTCGCAAGTGGCGATGTACCGTCGGATACGCTTCTGGAGGTTACGAATATAGTAGTTGATACGAAGGCTATAAGCGCACGCGTCTTCTCCGGGGTGTGCTCGGAGGTCGTGGTATTTGTAGAACAACTGGGATACGAGGGAACTTGGAATGCAGAGGCGGAGTTGGCCATCGATTTGAGCGAAGAGCAATTTGATCTGATTGTCTTCTGGCAGAGGTAGAAGCTCGAATACTCGACGATCGGGTAACGGTGAGTTGGGTTGTTTGAGTAAGAATGCGTAGATAGGTTTAAAGGCCTCGTCGGTCTGTTGCGCGTCAGCGAGTTCCTTAGCGTATTCGTGATTGATCCCCACGAAGCAGGCATGTGGGAAGGGTTGTCTCGTGGCTATTGGTGCAGGGATCGCCGACCGTGAAGGCACCGAGTGTGGAGTAAGGTTGTAGATGGTTTCGTGAACTGGATCGTGTCCAGATTCGTCCGGGAGCCCACGCAGTCGACTAAGGGGGTCTGCGTTAGTCATGGTGGACCCTGGTTTGTATCTGAATTCAAGGTTATCAAATTGGCTAAAGAATAACGAGATATTCACGAATTTTTGGTGCCGACGCATTAGCGACGTAGTACGGCCGAGGGACGTAGATTTTAGGATGTCTAGTGTGGCCGTGTGATCAGTGTAAAAGATCACGCGTGCCCGGTTATCGTGAATGTAGTGCAGAAGCTTTCGTGCGACCCAGACGGCCCCGCAGATCTCGAGCTCGGTAGCGTAATAGTTACGCTCATAGCGGTTCAAACCCTTGGACAAGAACAATACAGGTTGCTCTGCACTGATCGAGTGCTTGCTGGTTATCACATCCTGTGTCGACCACCCGTGTTGTTGCATTGCGGCCTGCGGGACTTGATGTACACAAGCTGCATATCCGTATTCGGCAGAGGCGTCAAGATAGACCATTAGTGGTAGAAGCGGGTCGTAGTGACAGAGAGTCCTTTGCGATGCGAGCGCGTTCCTGAGTGTCACGAAGGCGGTACGTGCTGCAGGGGTAATCAAATCCTCGGGTATCGGCTTCGAGGCGAGAGTCGCGTGTTTGGGCGGTTTATTAGGATCAGCCTTACGGTTAGCTGCCGCTGTCTCGCGAGCTCGCTTAAGCGCCTCCGTCTTCAGCGTCTGCAGGGGTTCGGCGATCCATGCGTACTTTGCGACGAACTGGCGGTAGTAACCGGTGAGCCCGAGGAAGTATTCAAGCTGTGCAATAGTCGTTGGGAACTGTAATTGGGCGATAGCTGAAGTCTTCTCCTCAAGGGTCGCGAGACCGAATTTATCTACCCGATGCCCCAGTAGCTTGACGGAATCGAAGGCAAAGTTGCATTTAGAGGCGTTAATGGAGACGTTACGTCGTTGAAATAGCGCTAGCACCGCGTGGAGATGGCGAACGTGGTCTTCAAACGTGTCCGAATAGATTACTACGTCGTCGATGAATCCACGCGCGTATTCCTTGTGGTCCCTTAAGATGGCGTCCATGAATCTCTGCATGTGTGCTGGTGAGTTTTTAAACCCCATGGGAGCCACGTTAAAGATTTCTTGGCCACGATGCGTAACGACAGCGGTTTTCCAACGGTCCTCGTGGGCGATCCTGCGCTGGAAGAATGACTGGGTGAGATCGAGCGTCGTGATATAAGGCTTTTGGTATATCGCGGCTAATATATCGTCCTGTATAGGTAGGGGATAGCTATCCGCGACAGTTGCCGCGTTTAAGCCGCGGATATCTACCACAATGCGTGCTTTAGGCGGAGTCTTACGGTTATCCCATACCGCAAAGCAGTTCCATCCCGCAGGGCTACCCTTACCGCGGCACCAGCTCATTTGGCCGGCCTTATGCATTTGGTCATGCCAGGCGTCTATTGCGCGCTTATCGCGTTCTGGTACCCGGAACGTACCCTTGGTCTTGAGCTCTTGGTCCGGTTTAAGCTCGATGCGCATCCAGTCTTCCTCTGGTTCGTCAACGAATCCCTTGCCATCGAAGATGGAGGCATATTGCTGTAGGATGCCGTCCAGCTCGGCTCGTTGCGTCGTGGAGAGCTTTGGATTGAATTGCTCCGGGCGAAAGACTCCCGGTGTGGTTTCAGGTGGTAGAGGTGGAGTATTGTCCTTAGCGGTATCGGTGAAGAGAGTGTTGAGGTAGCTTGCTTTAGCAGTGTCCCATAGTTTACGAACGGATTCCTCGCCCTTGTGAGCGGCTATAGTACGCCAATACGCCTCGGCCTGGAAAGGCTCAGTCGTAGTGTCCGCTCGCAAGCCTGCTTCCGCGACATAGACATGTTCCTCATTATGCGGGTCGAGGCAGTAGGTTTCGATCCTTGCCACGTCCACCGGGTAGGCGATGCCTAACTGAGCATGCTTGGTTTGTCGTTCATGTTAGTTATGGAGATCACCTCGGTAGTGTCGTCCATGAATGAGCGCTGCAAGTCGCCGAAGGTACGTACCTGGCGTGGTGTGTGGCGGGTATAAGGAACGAACTCGTAATCAAGATTAGGTACTAGAGGGCGGGTAACCAGGGGTAGGGCCATCGTTGTATGCGGTGGTATTGTTAAACGTTGGGCAGCTTGTATAATCACCTTTGTTGGTGCTACATCCTTTGTAATCGTGAGTGGGACCGTAATGGCTGGACAAGAGGCAATCGTGAGAGTTTGAGCCCCGAAATCAACACAGAAGCCCTCTGGCACGGCTATGTCATTACCGAGTAGTACCTTGCACCCCAAGGATGGTACGATGTGTAAGTCGCGGTTTAGTACGGCAACCTTGGTTGCTGGTCCGGTAAGTCGCTGGCTCGATGGAAAAAACATCTCTGCCTGCACATATTCCGTAGATTGGTGCTTAGCTCCGCCAATCCCCTTGACATGAAGAGGTTCATTCCGGTGAAGTCGCTGGAAGGTCGTAGTGAACGTACGCAAAAACTCGTCATCAATAAGGGAGATGCCACATCCTCCATCGAGACAGGCGAGGAAGACCCGTTGGAGTGTCTCGTCGTTAAGGGCCATGGGCACCTTTGCGAACGTGTAGTTCTTGAAGTCTGTGCCTTCTCCATTAGGTGGAAGTGCCTGAGATCGAACATATTGCGGCTGGTCCAGGACTGGATAGGGCCCCAGTTCTGCGAAGTGACCATTGGTTGACGGAGGTTGTGTGGCAAAGTGGTTCTGTGCATGGCGTTTTGCGGCACGTTTAGAAGGAAGATTGGTATCACATGTATCACACGTAGTAGGTACAGCAGTCATGTGTATGCTAGGATCCAGTTTATTGTCCTCCACCGACATGTCACTAAACAAAGGATAGGCTAAATACGCAGGGAGGATCGCTAAAAGTTCGGCGGATTCTGGCAACGGATAAGGAATATTGCAGTCGTCGGTGAGGTCAATCAATGGAGGACCATGATGATTAGAAACCTGTATCTCGTTAGTATGTGAAGCAGGAATGGTGGGAAGAGTAGTACCGTAGCCTGGGTAATAGGTAGAGAAGAATGCGTCTGCCTCGAGTGGTTCCTCGATTTCCGGTGGATGTGAATCCGTGAGGAGATCTCCGACGTAAGCTTCGTGATTGTCTTCATAGTCGTCTTCGTAGTCGCCGGCATAACCCTCAGCTGGCAACCAAATCACTTCGTCGGCATAATGTCCTTGCAGGCGTTGTGGTGGTGCTTGGTAAGGGCGGTACGGTCGAGGATTATAAGTAGGAAAGGCTGTATTCGAGGCCGGTGGAGTAATTGTAGTAGTCCTCGTCGTGGATGTAGTCCTGGGAGTGACCGGGATAGTATTGGGATTTTGTGATGTCGTACGCTGATTGGATTGGTTAGATTGACGGTATGTCTGTGACGATTGAGAATCACGAGCATACCCTCGGTATTGTGACTGTGCTGGCACAAATTGCCCGTTGGCTCCTCTGAGGTATGGTACCATGGGCTGGCCATTGTTGCGGCGGCGGTTGGGGTAGACTGAGGGCCGAGTGTCAGTGCGAGTCTGGTATGTAACGGAAGAACGGACCTGTTGCGCCGTCATGCGCCATGTGTCCTCGAGTTGCTTCAATCTTTCGACGAAGGCATTGGAGTCCTCAGATGCCCCTGGGGCGCCAAAGCCGTTGCGGAGAGGAGGCTGTATGCCATTCCAGACCAAGGCCAATATCTTCGCGTCCTCATTGACTCCAGTCATGCGGACCAAGCGGTAACGGCGATTAAAGAAATCTTGCACTGACTCACCAGCTTGGACTTCCTTGAGACCGTAGACGCATGTGGCGAGGCGGTTTTGAGCCTCAGCTGCCGACACGCCGAATCGTAGACGGAGGGCTTCGCGGTATTTCTTGCCGCGATCCTCGCCTTTCCTCATCTCGACCTTGTCGGGCTCCGAAACCTGGTAGAGCCACCAGTCCATTGCTGCACCTCGGTTGTAGGTCTCTTGTAGCGCACCAGCTGTGGCGGCATCAGGACTGAGGTCATAGAGGCGATCGAGCCGACTGTCCCAAGTGATAGCATCACTGACGACTGGTGGGCCCTTGTAGAGCCACATATCCTTGGGGTCGGCGCGATAGGCTGGGTCGAAAACTCCAAGGACTTCCGGCTTCAATGCCTCCTTGGTGACGTAGTCCATGCTCTTAGACTTGTCTTTATCGGCGTCCTTATCCGTGTTGGCAGCGGAAGTGACCGCGTCCATGCCCTTTTGCATGAGAAACTTCTCGAAGAGAGCAATCATGTTTGGGGTGAGCTCCTGTTCGGGAGCCATCTTGTGGGTATGTGGTTGAGATGATCGAATAGTAGAAGAAAAATGTTGCAAGGCTGGTGATAAGCCGAGAGTTGTAGGAGTGAAAATCCGCCGTGGAGTTGAGATCTCGTTCAACGATAGATGGATACGAGTATCGGAACCACGATCAGGGCTAACAGGCTCCCGAATATGATCTGGAGTAGGAGTTAGCTCTGGGCTGGGAGAAGGACGTGGAATACTTACGTCAGGTGTCTGTTGAGGAGCCGGGAATGAAGGTGGTTGTAAGAGAAGCTGCTGAGGATCTCCTGGACGTAACGCGAAAGTTATCTCGTCGTCGTCAGGTGTTGGTGACGGATTCCAACCTCTTTCGCGCAATGGAGGAAGTGGTGAGTCCTCTCGGTCGGAGGGTGGGTGAGGAGAAAGAAAGGCGGTGGTGTCTGGACCGGATTCACTGTCAGAGTCTGATTCAACTGGTTCGTCCTTGTTGACTGGGCCCCAGGTGAATGATGCCTCCGTGAACGACTGATGAATGGTAGATGGGTCGGAAAGGGAAGAGGAGGGTTGGAAGGTTACTTCCGGGGTAAATACCAATGGAGTCGGTTGGGAACGATGCGATGCCAATACACCTTCGTGACGTTGGTGTCGACGGATAGGAGTGGCTGGAAGAGTGGCTTCGGCTTCCGGTGAACGAACAGGTGTGACAGGAAGGGCGTCTTCTACCTCCTGTGCTGAGCGAGATGATGGAAGGGTGGCTGCAACTTCCGTAGATGCGGGATGAATGGGAAGGGTGGCTTCAACTTCCGGTGTAGCTTGCTGAGGGGCAGGAGTGACTGCAGCCGTGCCGTTCGCAGCAGCGTCGATGGAGAGAGTGGAGAGATTATCTGGGAGAGACGAGAGGTCGGACTGATCGCTATTGAGTTCGTCGAGACGGTCTTGGAGGAGAAGTTGAATCTGTGCAATATTCTTAACCGTCAGTTGTCTTGCACTAAAGGCCTTGTTGGCCGCACGAAATGCTGTTCGACGCTCTTGGGAATCCGGACCTTTCGAATCAAGGATTGTTTGTGCGAAAGATAGAAGAGAGGGAGTGATAACGTACTTATTACCGGGATTGTTACGGTGGCGAATCACCACACAGGCAGCGGCCTGAAAGTCGTCCTTGGAATATTCCACCTTAGCGACTCTCTGATTCGGCTTCCTCGTCGGAATAGGCGATGAACTCCTCGTCAGGGATAGACGAGCCGACCTTTAAGTTGGTGACCTTCTTTGGCTTGGTAATCGGTTGAGGTGGGGTGTAGTCGGGAAGATTGGTATCTCCGTCCGCGTCGGTACGAGCTGGTTGCTGAAGAGCTGCAAGCTCACGTTGCAGGGCCGCTATGCGGGCCGCTTTTTCCTCTGCGGAGAGTGTCTGAGGGCTAGCCTTTGGTGAACGCTGGCGAATCTTCTCTGGACGGAAACGAGGGGTAAGTGGTGAAGCGTACCGGGTAGCGGGTCGACTCGATCGGTGATGCTCTACGGAACGGTCACGTTCGCGTGGTCGCTGCGAGGTGGGGCGAGGGGAACGAGAACGATCACGAACGGGGGATGGGACCCTGTCTTGTTCACGCTGCGGTTGTTGGCCCTGTACTTGCTGGCGACGACGGTCGTTTCTAGATGTCTGTCTCGGTGGGTTTTGGATCTGTGGTCTCTTGTAGCCGTTGGCCTCAAGGTATGTTCCAAAGAGTTCGCCCGCAAACTTGCGAACTTCCTTCTCCTTCTGAGGGTTTGGTCTGTTTTGTCGACCGGCTCCTCTGCCACGTCCAGGGACGGGCTTGGGCTTTGATGCCTCTGGGGCGGGGCTTGCTTCTGGTTTGGGGTCCTTTGAGCGAGGGGCAGGAGAACCTTCGTAATGACGCTGATAACGAGAGTGATCGGGCATGTGGTGCTTGGGACACGAGATGGTTAATGGTTTGCAAAACCAAACTCTATCTCGGTCGGACCTGACTGTACTCTAACGAGGGGAAGGCTTGTCAAAGGACAGCTCCTTCACAAACGTTGGTTTCAGCCTGCGTGTATCGTATGTGTTGCTCGTAGGATGTAAATGAGGAAGAAGGAGGAAAGGAAAGGTCGTCTTGCGCGATCGAACGTCAAAAGGACTTGATCGCAAAAAAATCCCGTCGAAGTCCAATGTAGACTTGCGTTGGGGGTGTTGGCTACCACTGAAGTGGGAAGACAAGAAGAAGAGAAGAAAGAAGATGGATTTCGTGACTGCGGAAATCCTGGGGTCATAGGGACCGCCAAGACGCTATATACACCCCCACCCCACGTGGTGGCCATCCCTCTCCTTCCGTCTGGCGCGGCGCTAGCCGATGTCGGACGGCAGTTGCTTTTTACTGATGGTACTATGATTATCATGGAGTTGACACGTCGAACTCATGGGAAGCTAGTTACGTCGTAGGAGAGCGATTCGATTTTCGAAATCGATGGTCCTTCTACATTTGGACCGGGACAGCTGGTGGTGCAATTCAAATGAAAGCTGTAAACTGCATGTAGTTGCCCGTGATATGCAAATGCTTGAGCGCCATGTTACTCGTTCTTTACATCCTGGTACTAATTACAAGGTCGAGATTTGCCATATTCTTTCTTAAACTCCTCCAGCTCGACCTCAATTATTGTGCCTTCAGATACTACAGTTTCTCAACCAGCAGAATGGCCACTAACACGATATTGATTGTCTTCATCGCCGACTTCCCTTACGATTTCGCCGGGGATCGCAGGAATCAGGTCCCCACCAACTGGGCACTTAGTGTTCCCACACCATCGAATCCAGTTAGCCTTGGTCCATTTAGACCGGTTCCTGGCTCCACCGCAATCTACACCTTTTTCCGAAAGTCCGACACCGACTTCGCACAACTGTACACTCTTTGCTCGCATCTCCCGGTTTCTGTCCCTACGCCACACGGTCCGCCACACGGTGGTGTCCTAGGGGAGCTCGCATTTCATACCGCTGCCATGGTTGCCAATACCGGTCGACAGGTGTGGGGCGTATGCGAATGGGAGAACCATCCGGATGTACCTGGTGCCATCCGTGGTACCTTTTCCAGAATGATAACTTTCGGACTCGAAGAAGACCATGCCGACCAAATATTGCAAATACCGCTTAACCTTCGTCTACCAATCCCTCCGAAAACCGAGAATCTCCTACGCCGCGCGCCCGACTACTCAGCCATAGCTTCTGAACTCATCCCTCCCAGCCTAGTAGTTACCACAGGCAACGACGTATCGGTTTCGGCGATGGGCAACTCCAATATTGAACCTCCACCATTACCGTTCATTCAAAGTTTTCGTCATTATCCGCGGTCAAGAGCCACCCCAGCCTCTTCCTCGGGTGTCGTTACCTACATATTCTACGACTGGACCAACGACGATGTACCGCTCCCACCCCCATATGCAGGCTTGCATGTTACGTTTCGCACAGACTTCCAAGCGCCGATCGAGCATGCGACTCCCGTCATATTGACTGCGATTATGGGGAGCGAGGTTGCAGAACGAAGGAAGTTCAGAGGATGGGTATCCAGAGACGATTTCAATATTCTCCTAGACCGGCTGGAATCGGGGTTCGTAGGAACAATATTGGAAGCACATCCTGGTGTTCTTCCTAATGGGAGTCCGTGTGTTAGCGGGCTTGTTACTTTCAACCCACAAAATAGGACTTTGTAGTGGTAATAGGGATCCTCAGTTGTTCTTTTGAATTCTGGATTTGTATTCAAGTAAAGAAGTAGCATGTTAGGTATCACTTGCAGGTGGAATCTCTTTTGTTAGGATGTCAACTCAGTCTGTACTTTGCTGCTCCGGCAATTCTATTATTGTCCAAGATCTGTAAGTGGTTAAGCCCGGTGTCTCGGGTTGCGGTAGTGGGCATACCATCCCCGTTTCTGAAAGCTTAAGCTTAGCAACAATTGAAATCGACAAATCCGAATCCAAACATCACCTTGACTTGAGGTCGTGAGCTTCAAACTTCGAATTGAAACGAGGATCTGCTGCATTTTACCAAAGCTTATCCAAAGTCAGAAGCGAGGCATCCACGTTTCCCTTGCCCAGAAAGAGACCTGATATGATGAGAGCGATTGATATCAAAAGCAAGTATGGAAACCACAACACTCCTGAAAAAAACGCCCTAACCTACCTCCAAGCTTTGTCACTTGTCGCATACATCATGTTCCATCATGTTCATGGGATCCAATCCGAAATTGACTGCTGCTGCATCTAATGTAGGCTCGCAGGGGTAATAATCCTGACCATTTCTAGTGCAATGGCATGGTACTTGTACAAGTACAGGGTTCCCTGTATTAGGAAACAGCTTGTACTTGTACATAGTGACCTATCAAGAATACGAATGTAGAACGGGTGCCTGAATCAGGGGATTATGGCACCTACAGGTGCTGGCGCCCACTAACTATTGGAATGTACCCACCCAGTTGATGTGCCGAGTATCCGTAGTTGGGCAAATTAAAGCTTTCCTATGATGGTTCATGTAAGAGTACACAGAATAAACACATTATGTAGTGCTTGCCCTTGCATTGTATCCTTCTCCCGAATACCGTTCATTGTTCACAGCGAAGTTGTCGAAAGGATGGAATATGGTCCTCGGGTAGCAAAGAGAAGGGAGATACTTAAATCCCAGAAACCCCGTAATCTTGATGTTTTGATGTGGAAACAGTTTAGTCCCCTTTCCGGCTGCACCTCACTCGCAATCGCTCTCCTCTGTCGCCCAGGCACTGTCCCGACTCCGTACTTCTTCTTTTACAAGTACTTACAGACACTCGATGTTTCGATACGGGACCTCTGATGATGGGTTCCAAATTCCAACTGGAGCCCCTCGCGTAAGAGTCAAACGAACACCTGTTACTCGACGAAAGCCTGTAACCGACATCGATACTTATCAGATTACAAAACCTTACGAAACCAAAAATGGCGATGTTTATCCCGATCAACCGGAAACCTTGCCGAAAGCTGTGCCAACTGCGGGGGGGAACGAAATTCCAGCGACCGAAATGGCACGAGTTTACGCTAAGCTTTCGTGTGCTCGTTTGTATGCACACGACGGAACTCTGAACGCATTTTGTAGGAGATCCTGCCATTGGAAGGATTGGTATCAACTGACTAACCCTCTTTATCTAGATCTGCAGGATAGGCACATACAACCAGCAACCACTTCGAGAACAATGTATGGAAGGATACCACAACTGGGCGAGCGTGTATTTCTCTCGTACGAGCTGAGTGCTAGTCTCACACACGAGCTGTTTGTTTTCACGCAGGGGTGGCTTGGGCCTCCGGAGAACAGACCAGTGTGCATTGGGACAGTCTGCAGTTCTCAAGCAAAGAAAGACTCTATCCGTGAGCTGCTGGAAACAGGCCATTCAATGATTGGTACTGT
>ML120006.1:0-19912 GCA_003788565.2 Ascobolus immersus RN42 | reverse complement strand
CGATTTTTTCGACAATGTCGTCCGTAAAGGTTGGCTCCCTGAGAAGTTCCATTCGGACCGCGACGGCAAATTCATGGCTCGCTTTTGGCAACGGATATGTTGGCGCTTACGCATTTTACAAGCCCGATCCACGGCATACCACTCACAGACGAATGGCTTGGTGGAAAGGATCAATCAGATTGTCGAAGCTTGTCTTCGCGCATACATCCTTGACAAGGCCCACCTCTGGGTACAGCACCTTCCCATGGTCGAGCTTGCGATCAACAGCACCGTCAACTCGTCCACAGGCTTCACCCCCTTTCAATTGATCTATATCCAACCCCAAAACGTGATGCTCCGCATCCTGAGCATCGAAATGGAAAAGACAACCGAACCTGCCGATGTCTTCCTCGCCGAAGCCAAAGCTCGCCTTCAGGACGCCTGGGAAGCGATGAGACTCAGTTCGGCGTTGATCAAACGCAATTACGACCGACGCCGGGTCCCATTCAAACCATTTGTTGTCGGTGAATATGTATCACTCCGCCTTCAGGATCACCCCCTCAACATCGTCAACCGGACCAAACTACATCAAAAGAAGCTCCCACCATGCAAAGTTCTCGAAGTTCTTGCTGGCGGCAAAGCTCTCCGCTTGGATCTACCATCCAATATCAAGATTCATCCCGTGGTGTCAATTCATCACGTCGAACGGTCGACGGATCCAGCGGAGGACAGCCATGCACGACGGGCCAGAGAGCTGGACGTGTCCATCATCCGAGCACGTCACTCAGATGATCCCAAGAATAAGACCGTCCAATATTTGGTATTGGACCACAAAACAGGGGCACAGTCATGGCGCGATTCGAAGGACGTTGATCAATGGACCCTGAGTTCCTATCTCGAGCAGATCAACCTTGCCCGGCATATGCCCACTTTCCACGCACCAACAGCCACGGTCCAAGCCTTTCCGTCCACGACAAGACCTCTCAAGGAGAAACCATACGAGAGACCCGTCATCTATATCTCTCGAGTCGCCACAAAACAAGAAGCAGCATACGAATCCACCGAGCGCGAAATCGCCGCTCTCGTATGGGCTTTCTTACGGTTGCGCCACCTGCTCGAGGGAGCCAAGGTGACAGTCGTTACGGACCATCAACCCACCATCCGCGTTCTCGCGAGTGGGCCATACACGACTTACGCAACAAGACTCGAGCGATTCCGAAATTTGTTGCTCCCATATCTCGACAACATTACTGTGGAATACAAGCCAGGAAAGACACTTAACAATGTCGACCCCCTCTCTCGAGCGGAATGGACCGAGAGAGCGGAGTGGACCTCCGATGCAGCCAAGCCTCAAGCGAATCCCACAACAAACCCACCTTCCTTCCTTCCGTCTTCATCCCTCCTCTCCACATCCACCACTCTGACAATGTCTTCTGTAGACCCCGACATCCTCTACAGCTCCGATCTCGAAGGGTCACCATCCACAATGGCTCATTCACGCCCTGACCCATCGATCGCTCTCGGTTCTAAACAACAAACATCACCGTCATTCCCGGACGATCATCAGCAAACTTACCAATCTTCGGCACCGTATGAAGAATACTCGGAAAACGACCCTTCTCAACACGCCGTCACTCTTCATCACCGCTCCAATGACACTCTCGTCGAACTGTTCAAGTCTTGCGCCTCCGCCATGAAAGAGGACCCCGTCAACGCTAGCCTCTTGGCCCAGACGGCTCAATCGTTGGTCGCCATGAGCGGAGATCACAGCTACAGAATGAGCGGCCTGGTGACGAAGGGTCTCTACCAACACCCCACGGGTACCGCACCTCAGCCAGCTCTTCTCAGCAGCCGTCGCGACCCTCTACCGGAACAACAACCACCACAAACACCTCCCCAACAATCTACCACTCACCAACGCTCGCTCTTCGACAGAATCGGTCCCATTCGCACCGTTCCCCAGTCCTCCTCCAACAGTCAACGGGCCGCCCCTTACGCGAAGCATCCTCACCGTCGTCGTGGACCAGGCAAGAGGAATAAGTCCTCCTACAACGATCAGTAGACTTGTGGAGGTCGGACATTGTTGCAAACTCTGAAGGATCGCAGGATTGGGTGCATCACCGGTTAGACCAGGGTAGGAAGGAACGGAGAAGGTTGTTATTTTTTTTTTCGGCGAAGAATGCAAGGAGGACACCATGGTTTATCTTTCTTTTTCGTTCGTTTGTTTATCTTCTTTTCACATATAGTTGTCACATTTTTAGACGTCGGGTCGCCGTCTCGGACGTGGGGGGGACGTGTCACGGGGTCTTGGGTTAGTCATAGAGTTAGCGCGTCCTTGGCGAAGAGGGAGGAATAACCTCCGAGCCGACGACGATAGGAATACATCATCTGTCTTCTCTCTTCTCTTCTTCCGTGTTCTGCAGCGACCAGGCTTACAGTAGTATAGTGGTCAGTATACGTGCCTGTCATTAAAGTCTCACAAGGCTCGAGATCGCACGTGGCCGGGGTTCGATTCCCCGCCGGGGAGAGCTTTTGCAACTGTTGCGCCTTCGCTCTCTTTTGGCCGGTTCTCTATTCAGCTACTACTTAATCAGGCTACTCTTGAACAAGCTACTCTTCGTGAAGGTCTGTCTCAGCCTCGAGAGTACCCTTTCCTAAACGCTTCTGTCTCAGCCTCGAGAGTACCCTGTCCTAACCGCTCCGCTGTTTCCCTTTCTTCAATCAAATCAAAAAGGTCGTTGAGAACCCCGCACTCATATTCCTTCCGTGCCTCTTCAGCTTCCATGTCGAACATCTCTATCCGTTCCCGAGCTTGACGCTTTTCCTCCTCCGAGCAAGTCTCGGGAATAGTTGGTCTCTCGGCAGTCAAGGCGGCGGGGAGTGGAGGGGATTTGTATGGGTACTGAGAGCAGGACGCCTCGGGTCTCAACCGGGCGATGAAGCCGGCACCGTTGAGCATCTACACTTATTCGTCAAGGTACGGTAAAACGCAAATGACCAAGTTCTAACATACCCATGGACTGAACCGAAATGCGGCTGAGAAGAGCTTGAGAAAGGTACGGTCGTTTTTACGGAGAGTGAGAGCCAACTCGGTGATGACGAAGATGGGGAGAGAGTTGGTGAAGGAGAGCCGGTTCTGGTTTGAAGACGGTTCGTTCGAGTCCCCAACGGTCAAACTATCCATCAAGATTGTATTAGAGTCCAATCAGCCACAAAGCCGGGAAACGCACCACAACACACGGTTAAACTCCACGTCAGACGCTTCCTCACCAGCCTTCAACCCCAAATCCTTCATGATATTCTTCCGTACAGTCGGCAGGGAGAGAAACAGCATTCGTTCTATTGTCTCTGGATCCCAGGCTTGTCGGTTCATTAGGTAGTAATCGCCGAGGAAGTGTTGGATCAGATCGGCGTTATGGCGGATGTAGCTCTCGATGCTGTCGGTCTTGGTGAAGCGAGGGATCTTGTCGAGCCACCAGTTGTAACTGAAGCCTAGTGGGAGAGGATCGTCCAATGTGTCGTATTCATCGAGGATGATCTTTGGGTCGATGCAGGGGCGGACATGGAGGTCGTGGTACAAGACGTGAGTCTTCTCGTCTTCTTTTTCGTCGGGGAAGATTGGCGGGGAGGGCCCAGTGCGGATGAGGAGGTGTACCATGCTTGCTTCGTTAGCGACTGACTTTCGGCAACGGAACTATACATATAAGATTATACCTAACGACGACTTTGGCGACTCTCTCGTGATGGTTTCGTGGAGTTGTAGGGGCGCAAACGAACAGCGAGTTCAAAGGACGATCTCCACGGAATCTGAATTCGGCGGTCGGGCCAAGCTTGGGAAGTGTTTAGCATAAACACTGTTCAACTCCACAGCGCAGGCTTAAGGCCACTTCCACACGGCTCGGACTGGGGCACACAATCACGATGCAAGGTGAGGTATCGATGACGTCGCTGAATTTTAAAACCTAATATAACGTTGAAGTAACGAACATGTTCTCACCATCTAGAAAGAGCAGTTTCTTTTCTGCTAAAGGAGCTTGCCCCACCCTGCAGGTTTCAAGCACTAGCATAATTCCATACATTCAAGCAACTCTTCCTATTCCTACCAGTGCCCTTCATTCAGCATGCACCCAACACCCAGAGCCGGCTTATCCTCTCATGCTCACCCTTCCCAATCACTGGCAGATTGAAATGATCTTGCTTCCGTACTCTGTGGTTGCTTCCTTCAAACCCCGGTCGTAGCCTCTTATCCTGGCGAACTTTGTAGTGGTCGAGACGGACATGATCGGTCGAGTTGTAGGTATAGGACGCTTAGTGCTCAATAAAGGTAACTTGCAACTTAGTGATGAGGTGTAAGCTACCAACCGTTGTTGAAGGTGTTGGAATTCCAGCTGTAAGAATCCTTCCGATGCCGTATACTGTGAAATGCTGATGCTTCTGTAGGCCGTATCGGTTGCTGAGAATGGAGGTTCTGTACACAAAATAGCAGAGAGTCAGCGCAGTAGAGCCAGAGCACACCTTCATCAGGCCCAGAAACTCACACGAGGGCGATCACATACCTTCTAACCCTCTACTCGCTCTGGAATGTCGTCAAGGATCTTGCTGAAGCAGAATGATGTCGTTCTGGAATGCCAGTCCAGCAAAGTATTCAGCACCGAAAGCATCAATCCACATTCCTTGGTACCGATTGTCGCTGGTCGTTGGTCGAGACGATTCCTACCTGTGATGGCATTACCCTCGAGGCTACCGCCTGTATCTATCCCGTTATCCTCTCAAAGTCGGAGTTGTTTTGTCTTTCTGGACCATTGCTGACATACACGATGGAGTTCTCGTTGAGACCGCTGACTATGAGCTCACATGTGTCTTTCTTGAGTTAGATTTCGACTTTGTTTGTTCTTTTGAGATGCATCGAGCGGTTGATGGTAAGGAGCTCGTATAGCGGGCTGGTGCTTGCTGGCTTTGTCTGGGGTTGTTTGATCCGTCGAGATGCTTCCAGCTACTGCAGAGAGGGTACGGTCGACTTCAAAGAGTTGGTGGTTGCATTTGATTGAGTTTGTAGGTGCTGCGGAAGATGAAAGATGGTTTGTTGTATGTTGCAGGGCGAAAAGGCCGAAGACAAGGCGTGCCGCAAAGGCAAAGTTACCGGCAAGGCGTGGATGGGTGCAAAGTTTGTTGGGGATGTGAGAAGCCGGAGAGGGAAGGAGGGTCGGTCGGTTGGGCGATAAACAGCTGTTTAGGAATGGGGTAGAAGACAATGGAAGAGTTTAAACACTGGAAGTGTGTTTAGTTTCCGGTTGAGGTAAACAAAGGATTGCTGGGGGTAAAACTTCTTTTGCTCTTTTCCTTCTTCTCTTTTTCTCTTTGTCGACAGCGGCCGGAAGCAACAGCACCACCTCACCGCCTCTTTCTACGCCCGCTCATTCGGTTGAACACGCTTCTCTACCCCGAAACTCGCCCTTGCTCCCGCTCCTTCGTCTGTTCTATCCGCATTGTCCGCTATCAATCGTCAAAGTACGTTGTCCCATCCCCCCTGGCCGTGGTTTGGCAGGGACTAACACACATGCCTGTCCAGATCAGTCATGCTATCCAAAGCTGCCGTGAGGGCCCAAAAGAAGGAGGCGAAGAAGGAGGCGAAGAAGGAAAACGAGAAAGCGAAAACGGAGTGCAAGCCGAAGACTCGTAGGATCTTCTACCTTGTCGAGGATGACTCCGAGGAGAGCCCAAAGCCTCTAAACTGCTCCGGTACCGACTCGTACGCCCGATTTGATGACCACTGCCCATATGGACCTCATCACTGCCGCCGAGAGGGGAAAGCCCATCATCGCTTCAACCCAGATATTCAATACCAAACTGATAACATCGTCGCTCGCGCTCTTCATGCTCACGACCCTATGGAGGAGATCTACAACCTCTTTGACGGCGTTTTTGATCTTTACGTAGCATATGACGACGTAATCGACAACCTCACCTGCGACTTGTTTGAACCAAAAGGCAACGATATCCCGGAGCCCATCTCAAGCCCTGTATCTCGCAGCGAAATCGACATTCGGTACGGAGAGATATGGACCAAATGTGCCGACATCAAGCACGAGCGGATCAGTGAGCGTAGCAAGAAATTTTCGGCATTTGAGCGGATCGAGAGAAAGATTATCTTGCCCATCGATGCTCAAGAAGGCGAGCTCGCACAGGGTGTTGAAGAAGCGGAACTCGCACAGAGTGTTGAAGAGTCGATAGACTACGAATTGCCAATGGAGTTCGCCCAGAAGATCGGTGTACCCATGGGTAGCGCAAAAAGAAAACCACAAACGAATACGGCTGTTCCGTACTAACCAGTCGGCGCTTCCAACAGGTCGACCGGCTTGTTAGTACAACGAACGAGTCGGCAGCCGCATAGCAACCGCCCGACTCGTTCAGATCATACTAACCAGTCGGCCACGAGGGTAGTTGAGTGGTGCTATTAAGATAAGCTCTTTCGCCGTAAACACAGCTGCACAGCTGCACAGCTGCACAGTGCACAGGATATGGTCTCTGAGAATGTCTCTAGAACTCCATGCTTCAAATAAATACTAGTAAACAAGACCTGTACGATATCCCGAACACGGTGCCGAGTGTGATTCTCGTTATTCTTAGGCGTGGCGTCTATCGGTACTAAAGTACGTATTATTAATATGAAGGTTGTTCAATTAATTAATTGACCTGTCAGGCACTCGCTATTTCGGTCATCGAGGCACATGCTTATTCAACGCTCCTTCCATATGGTACGTTTCAAAAACTTAAACCGTACTTTCACTTCCAACTTGAAGCTTTGCATTCACAATCAATATTCATACTAGTACTTAGCCCTGCAGCTCGTGCGTAGAAATACAGTTACAATGTGCCATTACAGTTGTATACTTCGAGTGGCAACATACTACTTTATCTCCGGCCATATTGTCATCCCGAACATGGAAGGATCTAGGACCAGAAAGATTCAATTCGACCAGAAGCACGCTTACAGGCTGCCGGGCCGATACCTCTAGAAAAACTGCAGGGACTTCATGAATTGAACCTGCCGATTCCACCCCACTACTAGCGAGTGTACCTATGCCGACTGGTTGGTACAGGTTCAATGAGTCGGGCGGTTATGATGCGGCTGCCGACTCGTTCGTTGTACTAACCAGTCGGCCGGCCAGTTCGAAGCGCCGACTGGTTAGTACGGAACAACGGCCACTGTTCCACCCCTCGAGTTTCAGCTTCTTCCCGTCATCCTCAAATTCGACGAAGACGGAGTCCGAATCCATCGCTATTTCCCGACCCACCATACCGCCGCAATTACGACTCGAGAAGGTTTTGGTCAGGCTCGTCTTCAGGCTCTCGTAGATGTCTATCGTCTTGAAAGAGGTGAGGCACGAGATGCGGCGGAGGCCGCTGAGCAGGAACGGAAGATCGCAGCACAGGAGAAGCGCAGAGCAACCGAAATCCTTGCTGCCGCCGCACTCCGCGGTTCTTCCGAAAGTATAATGAAGACGCTCGGAACCAACAAGCCCTGCAACATCAATCCAGAAAAGCAGATCACACCCAAACAGCGCCGTATCTTCATTGAAGTTTTCGGTGAGAGGTTGGGGGTTCGAGCAGGCAAGCCCACCGAGGCGGATCGTAACTCGAAGATTGGCCTGAGCTATGCGATTTTTGCGTAAGAAATCCAACACAAGAAAGCAGACTATATCTGCCATTACCACGGGATGAACGCTGACAAGTTATACAGTAGGGCATATGACAAGTGGTCCTCAAGGATCCATGGCGCAGTGGATGTTACCAACGTCGAACATGTGCGTTGCGTCTTTGAAGCTCTGGAAGTGGAAGAGGATAAATATGTATCTGCCGCACTCCATAATCTCGTCAACCACGGATACGAATTCAAGCTTCGCGAGGTATGCCTTTTTGCGGAACGACGACCCTGAGGAATGCTTGCTAACCTAACTATTACAGAAATTCTGGGCGTCTGGCTCGTCCCATAGACATCCTGGTGGACCGCGAGCCATTGATCTTTCCATCAAGGAATCGGACATTTGGGTGGAGTGGAAACGAAAGGATATTCCACTTCCTGAGACGCCGGATGAGCACAAGCCAGGAGAGGAACTGTTTTGGTGGAGGGATGATTTGTTCTGAGTATTTTCAACGCCCATCTGCGGGTGTGATATCAGCTCGTTCTTGCGACGTGATCTACTGGTGATCGCTTCCTCTTGCCCTTGATATCCTTCATTTACAGCTTTTTCTTCTTCTGGAAGTTTCTTTTGTGGTTGCAACTATCAAATTTTAAAGCATACTTCCCAGATTTTGACCGTCTTGCAATTTCTAATAGTGTGATGAGCTGGTTGAATTTGAGCTTTCAACAACCGGATCGCTTCAGCTGTAGATAGACCTCCAAGGATATGACACTCCCAGACTCTCTTGGTAAGGTTCCTGACCCGTCAGACAGTATATCGAGCGTGGATTTGTGGGGTTAGCGACAGGATGGCAGTGCATCATAATATCACAACTTTTCCACAATCTTGGAGAGGTTTCTTGGTACTGTTTTGGACCTGGGTCTTTGGAGACATTGCATTTCGACAAGTAAACGAAGCAGGTATCATGGCTACTGAAAGCGTCTCTCCTCAAGAGAATACCGCCAGGATCCCCGAGTATGACACGTACCTAAATAGCAGCTGCGCTTTCCCTCCAGCTCAACACATTTTCGCAGCATGAATCTACCCGAATGCAACTCCAAAGCTTGCTTCTGATCCCAACGGCTCCTCTACTCCACCACCTAAACTATAAACCTTTCATCCGCTCCTCCTCTTCATCCTTTTCCATTAGGTTAAAGATCTCCTGGAGCGCCGAACTTTCAAACTTTCTTCGTACTTCATTCAGCTCCCTTTCGTGTTTTCTCATCCTGGCGAACTTCTTCTTCTGGCTCAGTCGCTCTGGAAGCTTCGGCTTAGCCAGGTCCATTCCTTTCGGGATCTCTGGTTTGTATGGATAGGTGATCCATTCGACTTTTGGACGCATTCGAACAACCGTACCGAGACCATCATACAACTGCGTTGAACGTTAGTGGGTAAACACCAGTAAAGTTAAGCATCACAATACCTCAGGAGAAAAGTAGAACGCCGCCTGGAAAAGCCTAGCGACAAGGGGATCCCTGTTTCTTCTTGAGATGGCGAGTTCACACAGAAGCATCTGGGGAACAAGGTTGGTAGCGGAGAGTTGATTCTTCGTGCTATCGTCGTTCAACCTATTTCACAATCCCAATCAGCATCCCGCCATCGCCCAAGACCGTGGGGTAGCCTACCCAAACAAGCGATCAATCTGCTTCATTCCCAACTCATTGTCCTCCAATCCAAGATGCTCCATGATCCGTCTGCGGATCTTTGGAAACCCGAGGATCTTCACCCGACCAAGCTCTCGTGGATCCCAGCATTGTCGTTCAACCAGGTAGTAGTCGGCAAGGAAGTGAAGGAGCAGGTCGGCGTTGCGGCTGGTGTAGTCTGCGAGGAGCTCGCCGGGCTCGGGGTGAGGGAGCTTCTTGCGCCAGCCAAAAGGGTACGAGTAGCCTAAGGGCAAAGGTATCGACTTTGGATCGTTGTCGTCGTCCTCCTCCTCCTCATCCTCCTCCTCGCTCTCGTCGTCGGAGCTTTCGGACATGTAGACTATCTCTTCATATAACGCCATCTAAAGCGCGTTAGTATCATTCACGGCTCTGTTAATGGGGAGGAGACGGATAAGGAACAATCAAACATACTTTTGTGGATATTTTGGCGGTGGTTGTTGCGGATGGGACCTGTCAAACAGCCAAAGCTCCGGAAGGGAAGGTTGCGCGGTCGAGCACAGACCAGGCGAGATGTGTGTAAGGTAAACACTTTCCACCCCAGCCGACAACGTGCCATTCCACACCCCTTATCTTCACGACAACAATACAGTAGGTATTCCCATCGCTTTCTTGCAGCTTTGATGCAAAACTACCACCTTGAGTGGAGATTTGGGACGCTGCTACATACAGATTTAGTGCAGGCAAGTTGTGTTGTCCGTTTGCAAACTGTGGCTTTGCTCGGGAGCACTGGCATTTCCAAATCGGAATTGCCTTGTTACGGCTGGTTGCAGATAAGGACACACAGCGATTGAGAACATCTGCATTCCTTGTGCCTTCGAACCTGCAGTGGCTGAGGGTTCGTCTCGTTCCTAAGCTCGTACTCCATACGTAAGTAGATTCAGGAATCTCCGAAGGCTCTGAGCGGTGTCGATACAAGGCAGGGCATGGTTGAATTTACCTAGAAGACTGAAACTAGCTGCGTTCCTGTCAGTAGTTGCTTCTCCAAAATGCTAACCTACAATGGATGCTTGGAATCAGACAGTATTGCCGGATTGTTTCATGCAAAGTATTGCAGCTTCATAGAACCATATTGCTACTTGTCGCATTCTCTTTCTATGTATTCGGGGATGTCCTGCATGTTCCAGTTTCTGTGTTTCGACAGACGCTCATCGATTGTATGTAGTATGAACTTTGGCCGAGATGGCGGGACGGTCCGAAGCGTCATGTAGCATGGCCAGGCTGCACGGACATGAAAGCATGACACCGAAACACATGGAACTTTTCTCTCCTTCCATTCCCAGCCAAAGCACCATCCTTCCCCTTTCGATTTTTCACCAAATTTTCTTTTCGCCTTTATTCTTCACCTTGGCTGGCACAAACGGGCCTCTCATCTTCCACAAACCACACCACAACACCCACCACCACCAAATTTCGAGATTCACAAGCAGCACTCACGGCACTGCACCTGAAAGGGATCGACATTGGTGAAACGGGGATGGCCCACCAAGGACGTGCTCATTGAGAGGCACTGCTTTGCAACCCCGCAACGATGAATTGACCAAACGCTCCGAAGTCTCCGCTCCTCTTGTCGAAGAACTATTCCTCGACCCCACGTTTGGCCAAGCTCATCGCGGACAGGACCTACAAGATTACTTAGAAGCAAGCTCTACAACAAAACTGGGATCCTCGATACCTATTCCCAGGAAGGAAGCACCGTCTCGATCGGCAATGGCCACTTCTTGACGAGTGCTCACAATGCCGTTCATTGGAACCCCGCTCGCAATGTCAACGCCATACGGTAAGGTAACCGGCGCTGCTTCTGCTGCAAAGCTAACGGCGGCGTACGTAGGTTCGAGGCTCCGAATGGCACCACCTTTCCCGGCTCTCTCGCGTTAGAACTCGTGGCAACTATGCCTATCCCTGCCGGGCAGCTCCTCACAGACGCCGAGATTCCCGACGAAGAAGACATTGCTATCCTCCGCGTCACGGATCCGGCCGATGCTCCAGCTCATCCGCCAATCAAGTTTGGCCTTCACCTACCTCTCCTCAAGTCGACCTTGACCGGTGTCAACGGTGATATCCAAAGCACCGCCGAGGCTCTCGCCATGTTTGCCCCAGGGTTCGTCCCTTCAGTACAATAGCTCAACGACGCACACCAGGATCTGCGAGTTGGCGAAGTGACGCAGAGAACGACCATTGACACGGAACTGGGAGGCCGAATGATCCGCCACCGCGTTTCAACATGGCACGGGCACTCCGGTGGCCCTGTCACCCAGCAGGGGTCTCCTCACAGGTAAGACAACGCTCCTGTAGAATAGCTGACTTTCTAACATGACCAAAGGGATACACCAGTCGGGCCCAGGTGGGTTGATTGACTCTACGTCTCTCAATAACGCTGTCAGTATCGGTGATCAAGCTGTTTGGGATTGGCTCGAAGTGGCACTTCCTCGTTTTGCCGATCACATTCCAGTGGCTCCCCACTCTGTCAGAAGATCTGGACGGGCCGTCTCCGTCCCAGACCGATACGGTAAATCGTTCCTCTTCTGTTTTTTTTGGAGATGGGCTAACGTTCTTTTAGCTTAAATTCATCCCTCGCCGAAAACACAAGAAGCGTTCCGCTTCTCTCAGCAGCTCCACTCCTCAAAGGTACATTCTTCCCGGTATCAACCTTGATCACACCGCTAACCCCCCTGCAGCAAGGAAGTCCCTTCGGGGTGAGCCAAGTGAAGAAGTCGGCTTGTTGATCCGTTGGGTTTTGTTCGTAAGTATTTCCTTCTCGATGTTGACACCGCTAACTTGTTCCCAGTTGAAGCGCGGATACCAAGGCCCCATCTGCTGCGATTTTTCCTATTCTTTTTTTTCTTTTTTTTTCTGTTCTCTCTTTCTGGTTTGCGGCTTTTTTTGTTTCTTATTCAATGTCCTTTCAAATTAGTCGTGTATTGAGATCCATTTTCCATCCCCGCAAGCACTGTATTACCTGACTTGAGCCACTGCCTGGAGCTATTGTGTCAAGATATGTCTGAGCCCTTCGCCAGTGACCATCTTGTGCCATTATCAAAACATGTTTCTCCCGCTCCATAGATAAGGACCTTCAACCTCGAACTCCAACTCTGCCATCCATCATTCTGTTTCAGGCCCTGAATGTGAGACACCACTACCAACACCCTAACGGCTGGTTGCAGTTAAGGCTGCCCAACTGGATGGACATTCCAGTGCTTTCAAACGAAGGTGAGGGTTTGACGATCCAAAACAGCATTCCTCCCACTAATC
The DNA here is from genome assembly GCA_003788565.2 of Ascobolus immersus RN42. Classification (NCBI taxonomy): domain Eukaryota; kingdom Fungi; phylum Ascomycota; class Pezizomycetes; order Pezizales; family Ascobolaceae; genus Ascobolus; species Ascobolus immersus. The sequence goes on along the minus strand of ML120006.1, from coordinate 7,338 downwards.
GTTTTCAGCAGAGAGGTTCATGACAGAAATAAGACACCAAATTCCTTCTGACAATGTTACTTGCGACCTCAAATCACCACATCGCAACATCCATGCCGCAAAACTTCATCCCATCAGTTGAGGACTCTTCCTCACACCAGACTTCTCCTCTTCCCATTGCGCCAGGCATTCAACCTTATCAGCTACCGGCATCAGAAGACTCTGCATCCTTCGACTACGACGCCTACATAACCAGACACTTCGAGGCGCGCCGTCTAGCACGAGCCCCAAAGCTCCATCCCACCGGTTGGAAACACCTCATTCGAGGCAATGCAAAAAATCATGACGAGCCATACTTTGGAGAATCGGAATCCGACTCCAGTAGCTCTGGATCAGATACGGACGATTCCGATATCTGGGAAGAGGACTCGGATTCAGAAGCGTATTCGAACCTACAAGCGACGGCAGATGGGACGACGACGAATCCATCATCCGCGGCATTTGAAGTAGCAGGCGGATCTCTTTCGCTTGGTCTATCACCAGCCATATCATCACAGGCTCCAGGAGGTAGTCTAGCCGTCAATATTGCGCCAGACTCGGACTTTGTGGATTACTCGGATGATGAAGACGCAGAGCACTCGCAAAATTTGGGTCCTGCCGCCGGTCCAGGGAAATGAGAGGAGGTACAACGTTTATTCATGTCGGATGCGATGGACAACCATCGGAGGGGATTCCGGAAGGATTTCGAAGAGAACGATGGGAAGTGAGGATCGGAGAATTTGGAACACTGGAATACCTTCTTAGGGCTAGATGAGCAAGGCCGTATGGCTGCTGGGCGGGATATTGCAGATGTCGCTCTACCTACGTGACGATATGGCTTGATCTATGGTTTTGCTCGAAGGTGGAGAGCTTCATTTGAAGTTTTGGAGTTGGTTTACGGACATGCAGGTACTTGATTAGAGCTCAGAAAAGGTCTCCAGTTCAAGTCTGGACCGAATCATCCGTTTCTTTTGTCCTTAGTAGAAGTCTGACATCTGACATTTTAATACGTATTAATTCAGGGGCGCCCAGCGAGTTGGATGCCGCTCGGAAAGCTGACATGCCCGGTTCCGTGGTGTAGTTGGTTATCACATCTGTCTAACAGTGTACACAGAAGGTCTCCAGTTCAAGTCTGGACGGAATCAGCCGTTTCTTTTGTCCTTAGTAAGTAGGAGTCTGACAGATATCCGAATTTTTAACACGTCTCAATTCGGGGCACCCGGCCGGCAAGTTGGACGGAATTGTAGCTCTCGGCAAGCCGACATGCTCGGTTCCGTGGTGTAGTTGGTTATCACATCTGTCTAACACACAGAAGGTCTCCAGTTCAAGTCTGGATGGAATCAGCCGTTTCTTTTGTCTTCGCTTGTTTCTTTCTCGGCTTTGAATTTTCGTGCGCAGAAAGTAGATTATGGGACGGGGTCTCTAGAAAGCATGGTACTTGGTAGGGTTTTGAGCAGGTTCGAGGCTTCTGGATTTTCACGGAAGAGGAGCAAGCTGTTTATTCTTCGCTTGAGCAGCCCCCCAGCCAGGGTTTTGAGGTTCTGAAGTCTTGAGGACAGAAATCGAGCTCTGAGCATTCCAGGGCCATGAATGGGTTTGGCGCACGGGCCAACTGAAGTTGTACTTAGATTGCGCTTACGATAAACAAAAACGCCTGCTCCCTCCCGGGTACTCCCATCCTCGAGCCTCCCTTCAACCTTCACAACTCTCGATCCTTGACCAGAAACAATCTAACAACAAATAAAATCATCACGAAGGTACCGCTCTTAAGGCTGAGCATGCTTTTTCTTTGCTAGACTTGAAAGTTTCTATATAACACAAGGTTCCCGACACTGCCAGTGCATTCCCACCTCGCTACTAATCGGTTGTATGCGACTAAAGCTATTTGGCCAACCACAAAGCTAACTCAGAACAGTTGTATTCGAATATTCCGGCTTCAAACATTCTAAAAACATCGCGACGTTCAAGTCCACACGTCACGTCAGGTTCAAATGATAATTGAAGAAAGAAAATACTCCTTACAGCGGGACCGCATTACATTGCATCATCATCCGTCCTGCAGTGTCAACGTCATTACAACTGGGTGCTTTCTCCGATTTGGCCAGAACATCAATCTGCTCAAAGGCCAGAAGCCGAAAAACAACATCCTCTTGCTCCGGAGCATATTATTGCGGGACACGATCGACACACGGGAATGGCAGAACAGAAGCACCACGGCAGCCCGGATCATCGCATGTTCAAGCTGGATTCGGAGACCAGGCTGAATTCGAAAGCATGTACGGAGCTTATTAGAGAATGCAACGAGAGCGACAGTGATGATTCCATCTCAGACAAATCCATCCTCGATTGCGACCACACTTCATTAGGTTGCGATGAGGACGAGGTTTATTTCGATGCATCTGAGACGGTCCCCGCTCACGAAGAGGAGGATGAGGGGGACACTGGTGGCAATGAGAACGCCTCCTATGATGACATCCCAATACCCACAAATGCCGAGCGACTGGCAACTCTGCAAAATTTGGCAGCGAGGACAGAACCGAAGCCGAGAAGGCCCATCAACCTACCACCTGATTTTGTGGACTCAGATTACTCAGATCAGGAGGACAATATTAATGTCGACTCAGACTCGGAGGCGGAGATTGAATCGGATACGGAATCTGAAGCGAAGGGGAAGCAATCGGTTGCTCAAAGCATTCAAGTTATCAGTGAGGAGACGGACTGGTTCGTTAACTTTTACCATGTCCGAAAGCATCTTGAGATCGTACGCGAGAAACAGGGACTGAAGTTGTTGAAGAGCTGGATAAAGTTTTTGGAAGGGTTTAAAGACAAGTATGAGCATTTTCCCATTGGCTTCGAAGAGTGCGACTCAGACTCAGATTAGTAGGTGATGGCTCCCTGGCTAGGATGGGGTTTAGGTTTCTAGAATGGCTGTAGGTATACAGGGTGCCGGTTGGACGGCATTCAGGTGCCTTGAGATCGATGAGATGGTGGGTCATGTTGTATCATGTTGCGATGCTGAGTCTGTCAGTGTACATTGGAATTTAGAAGCTCTGATAGCATGTTGCCTCGCAGAAACCAGGTAGAAGTCTTGCGTTGCCAATGGCAGAAGTCCGCAAGGGATAGTATGAAGTTACAATATATTCTTCGGTCCCACTTGGGAATTTCAAGATCTCAACCGACTCTTCCCCTTAGCTATCGCTATAGCGCTACGAACTGGAGAAACATTGAAGTACTTACTTCAGTATTTTTTGTTTTTTTTTGTTTAAATCATGATCGCATTCAGCCTATCTAGCTATGGCGAGAAGAGAACGGACAAATATCTACGAGTAAAGAAATACTAAGTGATAAAAGTAGAAGATAGTATAAGGGAGGTATGGTCCGTAGTACCAGGTTGATATAAGGAAACGTAACTTGTTCGACAAAGGAAAATGTGTGCTGATATGACATGTTGGAGTGTGCCTGTATGGACCCTGAGTATACGAGATACTGCTGCCATCCCCATTTCCATCCACCAGAACAGTATTAGATACATGTTCCCATACCGCTTCCCATCATCGGTATGTTTGTCCCCTTCCGCCCTTCCCCTGTTTCCTTCTTCTCCTTCTTGTTTTGTGTGTCCCTTTAATCACCTTCCATCAGTTCTCCATCAGCGGCACGCTGTTCTTCCCATTCAGTGCTGAGAGGGCGTTTTGCGATAGCTGTATGTTGGAGGAATTGAATTAGGGCGACCACTCCACTAGTTGAATAGAGAATCGACTGGAGAGTGGGGATGATCGGTTTCATGGTGGTAAAAAGTGTCTTGCGAGCCTCGGTGTAGGTCCTGCAGTACAGAATAAGGTGACTCGGAGTTTGAGGGGTGTTGCGACAGAAGCACCGTTCGGATATGTGTGCTCGTGCTTTCGATTTGGTGGCCAAGTAACTATTGAAGTATCCGTGACCAGTGCGGAGTTGAACAATGGTAGCCGTGATTGATTTGGTGAGAGAGCGGAGTGGGCGATCTAGGTGCAAGCGAGGAATACCCGTATAGCTTGTACCGCAAGTGGCCGGATCCCACTTGGAGCTCCAAGCTTCCAAGCGATAGCTCTTGAGCTGTCGTTTGAGCCATGTGAGAGATATGTTCGTAGAGCATGTCGCTTTAAGGCTAGCACCGTGGCGTGCAAGTTCGTCTGCTATTTCGTTGCCTGCAACAGCGGTGTGGCCCGGAACCCAGGCGAGGTTAGTTCTGATGTGGTATTGGTTGTGAAGTTGATGGAGACTGCGGTGAATGAGAGTGGTGATATCCGTACCCGCACCTGTGTGGGAGGTGGTGAGACGGTTGAGGGCAGCCTGACTGTCTGAGAATATCCAGATGTGTTGGATGTGTTTTGATATGTGTTGCATCTTGTTGAGTATGGCGCGGAGTGCATAGTGAATCGCAGCTAGTTCCGCGTCGAATACCTCACAGGCCAGACCGACTAAAGAGGCAGTTTTGATGGGGCGTGGTAGGTGATTGGTCTGAATGTACACTCCAGCGCCAGCTGCAGTGTCCATCAGAGAACCATCTGTGTAGGCGAGAATCGAGGTATTAAGATCGATGCTCCGTAGTAGGGCTGTATGGGTTTTTGTCGCTTCATCTTTGGGAGTAGGCTCAATGTGAAGACGAAAGGAGTCGTTGGAGTGGAAACGTGCCTCTGGGTATCCATTTTCGATATGGCTGTCTCGGTTGATCCAGTGACGGAGTGTTGATAGAATGCGAATGAGTGTGCTTGGGTATTTGCGACGATTTGACTCGGGCGCATCTCAGTCTTGTCCTGTCAGAAGCTCGTCTGGATAAGTTGCCTGAAAGACCGGAAGAGATTCAGGACATCGTGCCATTATAGGATGTGTTGGAGGGAGTGAGAGGACCCGAAGTGCGAGTCGGCGCTGTGTGTGGTTAAGTCTGTCCTCGACAGGTAGTAGACCAGCTTCTGCCTGCAGAGCAGGGATAGGTGTGGTACGGAAAGCTCCAAGAATAGTACGGCACGCTAGGTTCTGTACTTTCTGAAGCTTATCTGCAAATCCGCCTTGTTGTTTCCACCACACTTCTGCGCCATAGTCAGAGACCGGGATCACACAAGTTTGGTAGAGTTGGCGCATGTTGGAGGCAGAAAGGCCCTTCTCTGTGTTGCCGAGTCGGCGAAGAGAGGCTACTACTCGTTTTGCTGCGTTGATTTTGATGTTGACATGTGTTTTGAAGGAGAGTTTTGAGTCTAACCACACACCCAGCCATCGCAGGCAAGGTTTTGGCTTAACAATCGTTCCGTTCGGTAGCGTGAGGTGATGAGATTGGGCAGTGGCAACCTTGTGTTGGCGATGGAAATGAATCAGTTCCGATTTTGGATCATTAAAATTGACTGCATTTGTAGATGCCCATTCGAATGCGACTTTCGCTGCTTTCTGTAGGACATCGATGTTGGTTTTGAAGGAGGTGCTACTGGTGACAATCGCAACGTCGTCAATGTAACTTGGGATTTCGATTGGGAGTCCTGTTTTCTCAAGTTGGTCGAATAGTGGTTTGAGGTAGATAAGAAATAGAATCGGGGAAGTGGGAGACCCTTGTGGAATCCCTGTCTCAACCGGTGCCATTTGTAAGAATGCGAGTGTAAAACGTTGATTGTATTGCTATCTAAGGTGCTGGTTACGGCCTATATACCCAGGACGCTGTGGCGTCAACCCCCGAACATGGAAGGACCACGAAGGTGCCACTCGGCACGGCAACAGGCTGTCGGATCGAATTCCAACACGGCCCCTCGAGACGATGCCGATTCCATGGTGATGCCGAAGGGTGGATACTTACCGAGCGCGCAGGTGCAACCAGGGGTGATTATCCAGATAATCTCTCAGAGCTAGCGCTAGCGCCGTTTAGTCAGCGCCCCACGAAGTTGCCAGTTGGCGCTTCATCGCGTCGTGCTTTCAACCAGAACAACATCGCCGTTGCCGTGTTCGCCGTCGCCCACCATCACCAACACCAATGAGGACCCCGTGTGGAGGTATCCCCGACTCTTTGGTGGCTGGCTGTTTGTCACTTTGTCACTGAGGACCCCGTGTGGAGATATCCCCCACTCTTTGACTTGACATAGCCTGAGGTATGGTAGTGTGCAGACATGACTCAAAGGTGATGGGCTGCTGCTGAGGACCCCGTGTGGAGATTTCCCCGACTCTGTAGCTCCCAACCCCTAAGTCATGCCTTGATGGTGGTCACGTGCAGCAGTGGTTTCCCCATTTAGACTAGTGTAAATAGATAATCAGAGATCATCAGGGAACTGCCAAGCCTTGGCAATTTCCACTCTTGGCACCCCCTACGGCCAGTCCATTCTATGAGGTCACGTGACCGTAGTAGAAACTCAAGAATGACAGCGACAGCCCCATAAATTGCTAGCTACGGCCTCTCGACTGAGGTATCTTCTATAGAGGGGTTAAGCCCAATCCCTCAGTATGCTTGATGTGCAAAGGCCGGCCCAGGGGCTTGGTCAGAACATCAGCAGTGTTGACGGCCGTGTCAATCTTGATCATATCTAGCTCATGAGTACCAAGGGGACCATAGCAACGCTTGCGAGTTATGTTGTAAGCAATATCAATATGCTTCAACTTGTTGTGGTGCTCTGGATTGCGTGCAATGATACACACACCCTGGTTGTCATTGTAGAGAGGAGTCGTAGGCCATGGCTCTCTGTCAGAGATTGGTAAGAGCTCGTCAGCAGCAGGGTTGAGATAGTGCTGTGAGTTCGGATGGTGAAGGCGTGGTGCCTTAGGCCTTGGGTGCTCTGGGTCAATGAAGTACTCCAGCTCAAGGAGCAGATGCCGTATCCATAACAGCTCCTGAGTAGCCAGGGCAGATGACATCCACTCAGCCTCAGTCGATGAAGCTGCAGTTGACGCTTGCCGTCTTGACGCCCATACAGCACATGCTCCACCCAAGAACACACAGTACCCTGACGTAGATCTCCTCTCCACTTTATCTCCTCCCCAATCCGCATCACAGTAGGCATGTAGCCTATACTGTTCTGCGTCCTCGTTGGCTCCAGGACCTTTGAACTTTAGGACCCAGTTCTTCGTACGCTGTAGGTACTGATATACTCGCTTGAGGGCCTTGAGGTGCTCCCACGTAGGATTTGAGCTAAACTGACTCAGATGAGACATGCTGAATGCCAGGTCTGGCCTTGTGCAGGTCATTGCGTACATGGCGCAACCCAGCATTTGCTGGTATACCTTGACGTTGTCTTCATCTTGCTCAAATCCCTCAGGCGCCTTTTCTAGACGCCCATTCTCTGCCATTGGCGAGTCAGAACCACGGCAGTCGTG
>ML120005.1:0-12244 GCA_003788565.2 Ascobolus immersus RN42 | reverse complement strand
CCTTCGTTTCGGGCCTCGGTCAAGTCACGTGACAGAATTCTTTCGATTCTTGTGTCTTCTTGTCAGAATTCGCTCCTTCTGTTTTCGTCCACATTCCCCCATCGGAGACAAAACAACTTTCCCTCTTCGCCACATTCTCAACCTTAGTCTTCCACAGCACTTTCGCTGGTCGCGAATCCTCTCTTTCTTTTACACGCATTTGTGTCATTCTTCTCGCCTCTGTGGAGCCAACCACTTGTATTTCTGGCCAAACTCCATACGAACCCTTGCTGTTAAGGCTTCTGCTCAAGATCGAAGCTCGCCCTCCTCGTCTCTCTTTCAGCGCTGCACCTACCGAATACAGCAAATTCAAAATACGAACTCTTTCGCCTCGCCTGACGTCCTGCCTGTCTCGTCCTCAACCCGCCAACCAAGCGCCTTCCTCTTCTGGTGTCCTGGGTACCAATCTACTTGCCTATTTGCCAATAGCGGTGCGAAAATATACCTGTTTCAGCCCTGACGCCCACTGGCACATATAGCTGCTCGCCTGTGTTAGGTCTTGTAGCCAGAGGTGTCTACTGTGCCTGGTCGGTCAAACTTGGAGGGTCGTGAATTGGTTTGCATTTGCTGGAGGTGAGCTTGGGATTGCGACTATTCAAATCTGGAACAAACAACAAATCTCTGCTGTTGTTGTACCAATGCCCCATTCAAGAGGCGACTATGTCGTTGTGCATGTATACGACGACACGGTGGATCCTCCTGTAATGGGCCACATGGTTGCTAAAATTGCAGCGGATGTGGACTATGGGACTCGCTACTTCGTAGCCACGAGGGATGTATTTATTGCTGTGCCCATCATGCATTGCGAAACAGAGGCGGCGGGAAACTACAACCTGGACGAAAGCCAGTTTTTCGAGATGTCCGAGAAGCAAATGCGACTATTACCAAGGGTTGATACAGTGCTCGAGGCGTACTATTTCGACACCCCGCACCAACTGGTATGCTGACTTCATCGTTCCATTCCACCAGCTAACATGTCTCTCAGGATCACATCAGCAACGTAGGTCAAGCACCAAACAAACAGACTGACCGTGTCGAGTCTGTGAACAACCCTTCAGGTGTCTCAACCACGCCCAAAAATGCTTCCGCCCAAAGCAAGTCCTCTCCGGCCACACCAAAGGATACAGGCCATGAAAGAGGTCTCAGCAGAGGTGCAGACTCGAATAAATATTCCATGACACCACCAAAGGCATCCCGGATAAGAACAGATTCTTCGCCAGATTTACCACCGTCGCCAAGGCCAGTTAAGAAAAAGAAGGTGTCTGATGTTGTTCTCATCTCTTCACCTCCCCCCACCTCCGCTGCCAGCAAGAAGAACAAGGGTTCTGATATTCTTGTCATCTCTTCGCCTCCTCCCGAATCTGCTGTCGTCAAGAAGAAGAAGAAGGAGGCCTATGACGATGCCATTGACTCTTCGCCTCCTCCCGCACCTGCTGCCGTCAAGAAGAAGAATACCTCTGGTGCTGCCGCCAAGAAGAAGGCCACTGATGCTACCATCGACTCTTCGCCTCCTCCCGCATCTGCTGCCGTCAAGAAGAAGAAAGAAGAGGCGGTGATTGACTGGGACGCGGAACTGGATCATTATTCTGAAGAGGAGGAGCCATGGGTTACAAAGGCAAAAAAGAAGAGCGATCTGGTTGATATTATTCCGGCTCTCAAGTATGCCATACAAGTTCAGTTACCTACTCTGCAGTTCATCAGTCTTTTCGAAGAACCAGAGGCATGTTACTACCGAATGCGCCCCATACGGAGGCTTCCGTTGTTCCCAACCAGCTACAGAGAATCTCGGTTCTACAACAACTTCCGCGTCTGACGCCTCCTGGCAGATAGCAATGCCGACTGTGATGCTGAAGAATTCATTGAGCTCGATGAGCCCACTTCTGATCACGATGGAGATGGCAGCTACCACGACTCAAAGGGTACAACTATTGTGAATCCGCACAGTGCCGCTATTCGAGCAGCAAAGTCAAACAGGCGTCTTCCGTATCACAAGCAATGGCTTCTTTCGTCCGCATATGGATATTACAGATGTGCCGTCCCGCATATCCTTCAATGTCTGACAGACCCCGAGACCTCTTGCATCTACCCTGAGATGTTCAAAAGGGCTTATGACGAGAACGACGAGGGCAGATTTGCAACCTTCGAAGATTGGACTGCGGAGGTTATTGTCCCACTGGTGATTAGAGAATGGGTATCTGAGGATATTTCCATCAGCTCGAGCACTGCGCCATCTACAATTCAGGTAGACCGGATCATCTTCTCTAGACGATCGGCTCAGTACGGTCTCTTACTCGAGAATGACGTGGCTGGCCATTCAACTCTGTTCCGACGCCTGAAGGCAGTGGGTCTTGGTCGTCTCGTCTCTCGCCCTGTTGATGCTGCGTATGAGTCTCTCATGTTCAAGACCTTGGAGCAAGGGTCCAACCTCGACGGTGTTGCTGGAGCAAAGCTCAAATCATACAAGAAAAAAACAAAGGCTTGAGCGATTTGACATCTTTGCGCCTTGCGCGTGTCTTCTGCTTCTTTATCTCTCTCTTTTATGCATCTTGTTGTCGGGATCTTGGGTATTTCCATCATCTGTTGTTTAGTCTTTGTATGAATGTTTATCTTGGCTTCGTCGGACTTGTGGATTGCGTCCTGCTTCACTGTTGCTTGTTGTCGGCATGTACGGGATAGTACAGCGGATCGTTGGTGCATGTCTTTCATCTTATCTATTCTTTAGTTCCTTGACTTTATTTGAACCGTAGTCGATCCAATGAGACAGAAAAAACGAAGAAACAAAGACGTGGGGGACTGCTCTCGTAATGTGTTTAATATGTGTCTGAAATGTGTGTAGAATGTGCCCGAAATGTGCCAAAAATGCGTATGTGATTTTACACATTAAACTTACACATTACGGAAATGCGTATATTTTTTTACACAATTCCGAAAATGTGTAAAAAGTTCGGAATTTTGACTTGCGCATTTATTTGTGTGGATGGCTCCTTTCCGGCGCATTTTCCACACATTTCACCACATAATTTTGGATCCTTGGTGATCCTCTTCCGAACTCGCGAAAACCCTAGTAGATGAAGCCAGAACTCGGTGAAGTTGACCGGTTCTCTCAAGACGCATTTATGGTCCTGATTAAGTAAACACCATTCATCTTGCATAATATTGCTTGACTCTGGGCCTCTTGAATGACAACCAATAAGTAAGGGGACAACTACCCAAGGGGCAAGCATGGAAGCGAACCATAATCCGAGCTTAAGCCTACCGTCCCGCTCACTTATACTTCTTCTCATAATCATCCTTCCCAACAAGTATCTTGACCCTCGTAATTCGAAACAACTTTCGGGGATCTGATGGTAGAGAAAGAGGACAGGAGCATTTCCAACTACAGATTTTGAGGTCAGCAGCGAGAATGGGCTGTGTAAGTCAAACTTTGGACGTCTCCTATAACGTGGTAGACGAGTGTGAGGGGTAAAGAAGATGAGATTGAAGCTATGGACGGCTACGGGAATATATACGGGGATCGTGCCAAGGCCAGGGCTACGTGCCCTCGCGTATCGGTGGGACGCCGATACCCGGTAGCCGAGGAGCACGGTCCAGGTCATAGGCGAGAGCCGAGACGGAACAGTGCCCCAAAAAACGAAAAAAAATGGGTTAGTATCAGGTAGAAAGGGAGAAGAAGGGAGAAAAAGGACGTGAGAAGGGGTGGAAGAAGGGATGTGGTTCTGAGTGAAGGAAGGCGGTCGGTTGTTGTTTACTGAGGCGGCGGTTGTTGTTTGGCCTTTCGGCGGGCGACAGCGCGTGAGCGCACCTTAGGGCGGTTAAGTTTCGCTAAGTAGTCGGTTAAGGCGCGAGGGGCGTCGTCGAAGGCTTCAGCCGGTAACCAGCTATCGTCCTCCTTTTTATAGCCCTTCCATCTGGTGCGAAAGAGACGGGTCCCATCCTTATAGTCCTTGTGGCTAACGATGTGGGATACTTCAAACTCGTCGAGGTCCGCGTTTGTTGGTGGAGGAGTCAACTCAACCCGAGTGGAACGGGGAATTGGCTCCAAATTAGTGACCGAAACGACGGGCCACATAGTGCTTCCCGGTGGGAAGTCGAGCCGGACCGCATGAGTGCCGAGTACTTCGAGGACCGTAAAGGGCTCCGAATATCTGGGAGCCAATTTGTTATCCTGGGCTGTAGGAGGCGGATAATCCTTCCCGGAACGATGTGGAGAAGCATAGCGGATCCGGACAAGATCGCCAGGTTGGTATTTGGGCGGCGGTGTATGGGTAGCGTCGAAGTGGATGGCCGCCAGTTGGTTAGCATAGTGTTGGGCGTCGACAACATCCTTATAAACGAGTTCCCGTTGGAGCACGAACTCATCAGCTCTACTTCTCACTTCATCAGGGAGTCCAGCCGCACGAAGAGCCATCAAGGTGCGATCGGGAAATAACGGTGGAATGAAACCGTAGATAACCTCGAAAGGCGTGCGGCCGGTTGACTCGTTACGTTGCGTATTGATGATAGCTTGGACCAGCGGGAGGTAGTCGATCCAGTCGGATTGGTGCTCGTTAACGAAGAAGCGCAACATGGTCTGGATCGTGGAGTTGGTCTTCTCGGCTTGCCCATTGGATTCAGGGTGATAGGCTGTCGTAACTTGGAGAACCGACCCCAAGGATTCGAAGAGCGCCGTCCAAAAGTTGGATAAAAAGACAGGATCTCGATCCGAGATAATAGTAGTGGGGATGCCCCAGAAGGGGTGGACTCCTTGGAGAAATGCGTCGGCCCACTGCTCAGAGCCCCAGTTCGTTGCCCCTGGTAGTAATACGATAGCCTTCGAGAATTTGTCGGTGACCGGAAGAATGGCGTTGTAAACCGGAGCGTCATGGTGACTGAGCCGGCGAGGGATCGAAGGCGGTAAGCCGGTGATGAAGTCAATCGATACCGTCTCGAATGGGCGTGTAGGCACCAAATAAGGCTTGAGGCTGCCGAATGGCTTGTGGGGCTTGGCTTTAAAGCGTTGACAGTCGCCACATTCGTTGACGTACTTGGTTAGACGTTTCCCAAGGTTACGGACATAGTATTGATTGCGAATCGACGTGTACGTCATGTTGATACCTGGGTGGCCACGGTGGTCGTGGTAGGTGTTGAAGAGGTCGGTCGTGGCGATCTGTGGTATACAGAGCCGTGGTACCCCCTCGATAACTGCAAACAGCAGCTTCGTGCTCTCCTCGGCCGTGGTGGGGACCGTCGTGGGGTTAGGTAGCAGCTCCAGATCGTTGGGATTCTCGACCGTTATCAATTCGAATATGCGTCGATCCGGCAGGGGCGTGTTTGGTTGATCTTCCAAATGACGGTAGATACGCCCAAGTGCCGGGTCCTGCCGTTGTTGGCGAGCCAGTTCGTGAGCTTTGTCCAGGTCGATGGACAACATGGCCATCGTCGCGTGATGAGATTCGAGCAGGTTCGAGGCATCGACAGACGGGGAAGAACCCGTGTTCGTGTCGTCGTGCGTTGCAGGGAGACGTGATAAGGGGTCAGCATTCGCCATCGAGAGGCCCGGTTTATGTCGAATCTCGAGTTTCTCGCCGAATTGACTGAAAAACAAGGAAATGTTCACGAATTTTTGGTGCTGGCGAAGGAGCTGCGTACTCTGTAACGTTTTTGAATCTTTAATATTGACGATGGCGGAATGATCGGTGAACAGTACCACCTTAGTGAGGTTGTCATGGATCATATGTTGCAGTTTCCGAGTAACCCAAACAGCATTCGTAATTTCGAGCTCAGTAGCAAAGTAATTACGCTCATAACGGTTGAGGAGCTTGCTAAGGAAAAGTACTGGTCGTTCGTAGTGGGCCGGGTGCCGTTGGTGGAGGATATCATCGATCGACAACTGGTGCGCATCCATCGTTTCTCGTGGTACCTGGTGGATACATGCAGCATAGCCCCTTTCCTTGGAGGCGTCGAGGTATACAAAAAGCGGGATAGACGCGTCGTAATGCGCTAGGGTCCTTGGAGCGGCAAGGAGGGCCTTGATAGTCTCGAACGAGCGGACGACTTCCTCTGTAAGCATCTCTGGAGGGATGCGACGGGCTGAGGCGATCTTCCGGCGTGCCTTCGTCAATGGACCGGACTCGGGTGTAGCGGTACGGAGTAAGTCTGTTTTAAGCTTCTGCAATGGTGCAGCGTGCCATGCGTATTTTTCGACGAATTGGCGGTAGTAGCCGGTGAGTCCCAGGAAGTGCTCGAGTTGACCGAGCGTCTGTGGTAGCGCTAAATCGGCTATAGCCGCCACCTTGTCCTCCAGCGTGGTGAGCCCGAATTTGTCGACTCGATGACCGAGTAACTTGACCGAATCGAAGGCGAAGAAGCATTTAGTGGGGTTCACCGCCACGTTACGTTCCTTGAAGATGGTAAGAACCTTGGAGATATGTTGGAGGTGCTGGTCGAGCGTATCTGAATATATAACAACGTCGTCAATAAAACAACGGGAAAAGGCTTGACAATCGCGCAGGATACGATCCATAAAGCGCTGCATATGCGCCGGGCTGTTCTTGAAGCCCATTGGCGCTACGTTAAAGATTTCTTGACCACGGTGGGTAACAATGGCGGTTTTCCAGCGATCCTCGCGTGCCACTCGACGCTGAAAGAAGCTTTTGGTGAGGTCCAACGTGGTGATATAGTGTTTGCCCTTCAAGCACGCCATGATGGAGTCTTGAAGTGGGAGCGGGTAGCTATCGGAAACTGTTGCGGCGTTAAGTCCCCGGATATCGACTACGACTCGACCCTTGGGAGGTTCGGCCCGGTTGTCCCAAACGACAAACACGTTCCAACCAGCGGATCCGCCCGTACCCCAGCTCATTTGGCCTTCCTGGTGCATTTTGTCGTTCCATTCGTTGATAAGCTGTTTATCTCTATCCGGGATGCGAAACGTACCCTGTGTTTTCAACTCGTGATCAGGTTTCAATTCGATGCGCATCCAATCTTCTTCGGGTTCGTTAATGAAGGAGCCGGTAGAGCGGAAGGTATCGGAAAATGGCTCGATCGTGGCTTGGACCTGCGCCCGTTCGCGGACCGTGAGATTGGGACCGAAGTTCCGATCACCGAAGAGTTGGCCTGTTGGTACAGGTGGGTCGGGAGGGGGAGAATTGTCACGGGCCGTCTCCGCGAAAAGGTCGTTGAGGAAGCTGCGAGTCGCCGCATTGTACACCGAGGTGATGAACTCGTCGCCTTTAGACTTGCGAACCTGTTCCCAGTAATCGTGGGTAGAAAAGAGTGGTGTATCCATCCGGGATTCCATGAGACCCTTCACTCGGCGGTGGTCCTCGCGCGTCGGATCCAAGTGGTATGAACGGAGGTGATCGTCAAGGGGCGAGGCGAGACCAAGAACCGCATGTTTGGTGATTCGTAGGGGTTGGGAGGTATTGTTGTAGACTGGAAAGGTTCGCACCCTATTATCGATGACAAGGCGATTGATCTCTGCGTGCCGCAGGATTGCTAAAGGCGTCTGCCGCAAAAATGGGACGAATTCGTAATCGAAACGGCTATCGAGAAGCTCGGTGGCCACTGGCACGTAAGCCATCGTATGGGGAGGTATGACTGTCCGAGTTGATGCCTGAATGGTTCGCGGGAGCGGCGAAGCAGCAGGTCGAATAACGGAAATATTGGCTGTCATGTCATCGCATAATGGAAAGGTGACGGTTTGAGCTCCAAAATCCACGATCAGTGCTTCCGTAGCTGCGATGTCGTTGCCGATGAGTGCCAAACATTTGAGGTTTGGTACGATATGGAAGTCGCGGGTGAAGGTGGCCACAGGCTGCTCGTCGTTGCTGGGAATGCCTGGGACATGGACCGTGAGGGACACGAATTCTGACGACAGGTGGCGCGCACCACCAATGCCTTGGACTGCTACAGGTTCCGCACGCGTAGAGCGGGGGGAGCCCGAGAGGTCGAGGGTATCGACGAAAGCATCATCAATCAAACTCATGCCACAACCGCCGTCCAAGCATGCTTCAATGATGCTTTCCATGGTGGGGTCATTGAATGCCACCTGTAATTTTGCGTACGTGAAGCATTTAAATTCCAGGCCCGTGCCCGAAGGTGGCGGAGCATTAGACGGAATAAATCGAAGAAGGCGAGCAGGAGAATGGGAACGAACAAACATGGATGGTTCGATGCGAATGTGACGGGAACCCTTCTGTTTGGCAGGCAGGCGAGGCCGAGGTACCACACAATGCCGAGCCGCACGCCGCTTGGAAGGACATGATGTATCACAAATCAAGCACGAAGATGGCACAGGTGGACCGGGATGTTTGGGTATTTTAGGCGGGAACGGAATGTCATTGATCAAGTAACTACCGCCAAAGCCATCGACTACATAGGGAAAAGAAAAAGCAGGAGGTAGTAAATGATCGTACATATTCAACGGATCCCATTTGTCGTTCGCACCGAGGAGATCGTCCGCAGGTTCCAACTCCTCAGGAACCGATGAAAGGTGGCTGGGAGGAGCCATGACGG
The DNA here is from genome assembly GCA_003788565.2 of Ascobolus immersus RN42. NCBI lineage: Eukaryota > Fungi > Ascomycota > Pezizomycetes > Pezizales > Ascobolaceae > Ascobolus > Ascobolus immersus. The sequence goes on along the minus strand of ML120005.1, from coordinate 3,712 downwards.
AGGGACTCGACAAGGCCAATGGGTTAATCTGCAAGAAGTTAGTATTAGAAAGGTCAAGGGAAGAATAGGAGTGCTCACAGTAGTTATCGTAGGGGTGCGCAAAATAAGAGTGATCGGTATAAGGGCCATCGAGTGACTCAGGCATAAAGTCGTCCTGAGCATCACCATGGAATCCCAATTCTGGTGAGTAATGGTCCGATTCGCCAAAGAAGGCAGGATGATTCCCATCGAGTTCGCTATAAGAATGATTCATGTCGTCGAAGCCGAAATAACCATCAAAAGGATAAGGATCAGGTTGAAAAGAGTCATAATCGCTAAAATGTACCGGTTGCTGGAAAGCTTGCTGCCCATATCGCCAGGCCTGATTGAAATCGCCACGCTGAGCGGCACGAAATGCGTTCTGAAACTGGGGATTAGTGCCACTCATGGTACTGGTCGTACTGGTCGTAGCTGACGGAGTAGTTGTTGTGTTCCGGGTAACCAGGGCCGTAGAAGAATTGGGAGCAGTAGTCTGATTGCCAGGGTTAGTCAATGGACGATTAGAGGAGGAGCTGGAACCATACCCTCTGGCATCGGATTGCCCATAAGAGCCATATCCACGAGCATTGCCTCCTCGACCGAACCCTGATGGATATTGGAAACGGCCCATGGTGGATCCTGGTGCATTAGGTCGGTAAGGCCCATATCCATACCCTCTGCCGCGTCCCATGTAGGGAGCAAATGGAAGGCGGGTATTTGGTTGGAACGTCGCGAAGGGTGGATAACGGGATGGGTAGCTGGTGGCCCTGAATGGGTTGTTGGAACCTGGCAGCGAGGTCAGATTACGGCTGGGAGGATAAGGCAAGAAGGGGTTGTTCCGTACCATGGCTGGGTGGGGACGAAGTGTCTCCTTCCAAGTAACTTCCATCTGCTCGAGGCGTGCGAGGAAAGATTCCGTCGTTTCCTCTGTTGCCGGTGCCACCACACTACAACGCAAAGTCGCATCCAGGCCTGCCCAGCAGTCTTGAAAAAGGTTGTTGACGCCAGTTACACCAGCCTGTTGAGCGCAACGGTAGCGTTGGTGGAACCAGACTGCCACGGAGCGATTCTGAGCAACGTCGCGCATAGAGAACGTCAAGGAGGCGAGTTGATGGAGGGCTGTAGACGCTTTAGCGGCGAAACGAGCGGCCACCTTAGAGCGGAAAAGCGCCAGATCCTTGCGCATGGCGGTCCGTTCGTCCTCGCTGAGAGTAAAGGACCACCAAAATTTGGCAGATCCACGGATGTAGAACTCCAAGGTGCCAGCCAATTTCTCATCGCCACCGACGGCCTTCGACATGCGCGGCCAAGCGTCAAACCATGCATCGCAGTCCTTGTAGAACGTGCCGTCCTTATTCGTGATGAGGGACTCGAAACCCATTGAGGTAGTGTTGTAAGAGTTGTGGCCTTGAGAACGTGGGTCGTAATCAGGCCAGAACAAGCCGGCGACTTCCGGGCGCAAGGCTTGCTGATTGAAGTACTCGGTGGACGAGGTCGTCGTCGTGGTAGTGGTCGCAGCCGTAGATGCAGCAGATGCAGCAGCCGTAGCCGCGGTCTGGACGATCTCTGCGATGGCCTTGAACTGGGCCATCTGCTCAGCGGTGAACGACATGGTGGAAAAAGGAGAATCGGATTTATCCGTAGGACGGGAAGAAGAAGACACGGAATTATCCGGTAATGAAGAAGTAGCGGATTTATCCACCGGTAACAAAGAAGAAGAAGACTCAGAATTATCTGGTAACAAAGAAGAAGCGGATTTATCCGATGAGGGTTCTAGCAACGAATCAGCGGGTGGCCTTGGACGTGCCGAAGTGAAACTACCTGGGATTGGCAGGTAAGAGTGATCCAAGTATGATTGGTCAAGGTCTACGCTGTGTATGCGAACGGGAGAAGGTAGAGTAACAGGCCGTGTCTGCGATGCCTGGTTTGGAAGAACCGGTTGATGGTCAAGGTAATTATACCCGTATCGTGGATAGGTTGGAAGAGTAGGTTCGGTGGCTGGAAGGAACGCGGAAAAGATGTCCGTCAGTGACCGTGATGGTGATTGGGGCCTCTGTGTTGGTCCGTCGTCTGTATCGAGCCCGAAAAGCGAAGATGAAAGGTCGTCGTCGACGGACGGGTCCTGACCGTCAAGAGATGGTGAGTCCTCGGATACCAAGGGTGGAGATGATGAAGCGATGCTGGACGAATCTAAAGGTCGGCCAGTGTTAGGATCATTCAACAACGTAGATCTTGGATTGATGACACGTTGAGCAACCGGAGCAGGAGGACAAACCTGTGAATTGGAAGCACGGTTGGGTGTGACCGTTGGCAGAAGAGGTGATGCTGGTGGTGAGGTCTGGAGACGATCCTGCAGACGAGTGACAATGTCTTTTGCGTTGTTGTAGTCTGGTAGGCGTCTATGCTTGCAGTCTTGGTTGACTTTACGAAAGGCACTTGGCTTAGCACGAATGTCAGAATCAACAACGGTAGAAGCGAACGCTGCTAGATCAGAAGGGATACCGTACTTGTTGGTCTTATCCTCTCGGTTCTCAAAACGTCGATAACGGTGAACCAAATTGACACACTGTTGGTACTCCTCCGGTGTAACTGATGAGAAATCCAGATTGTCGGCACTTTACTGAGTTCCCAAGCCTGACACGACGGTGTCTCCGTCGTTATCGATGCGAGGGCTTTGTGGTGGGCTGTAAACTGGAGTGGCCGGACGGTTGAGTGGACCGGGAGCTTGGTTCAGGAATTGACGAAGGAGACGATCGGTTTCTTGCTCCGAACGTTTGGCCAAAAGTTCCTGCAGCAATGCGTCCTTCTCAGTAGCAGTGAGGGTGTCGACGTCGAGGGAAGACGGAGGGAAGGTTGGAGGAAGAGCACGATCTGGACCAGATTGGCCAACGATAGAGCGACGGTCGTGATCACGGTCGTAGCGAGAGAGATCCTCAGCGGCCTTCTTGCTGTTGGCGGCTTGTTGCTGGTCACGGAGGCCACGCTTGTCCTTGCGGCTTGGTCCTTGCTGTTGGATAGTATGGATTCGCTGCCTTTCCTTTGCTTTTTCCGTTCCCTTTGTCACGTTACTCCTTTAGCTAGGTTCATAACGTTCCAGACGTCCACGGGCGGACCCGCATGCTTTGGACCCAAGGTCGCACACAATTCTTGTTTCTTTCTCTTTCTTTCTGCGTCGCTTACCTTGTCCGGAACCTTACGGCTTACCGATCAAGACGCTTCGCTTATATTTCCTTGTTACCACACCCTTACGGTTATGGCGTCGCTTTCGCTCTCTCTGATTTGTTGATCACCTGCGTCGCACTAGCGTGCACGCAGCCTCACTTTCTTTTATGAGTCGTACGTTCGTTACGTCATTACTTCGTTGGGTGTTCTGATTGGTTCTTGGTTGCAACGCCAAGTGCACAGCCTCTTCATATGCATGAGTCACCTGTGTCACTGCGTCGACGTCTCGCTCTCGTTCAGGGTCAATGGGCTCTCCCACCTCTTGTTCGCTCGAGTTGTCACTTCTTCTTGGGTCGCTTCTCTTTAGTATATAAACCTAGATAGCTCCCCACCAATTCCAATCTTCAGACTTCCACAATTACATCGTTCCTCACAAGAACTCCTCGGATTTCCTCCTGCCCTCAGAATCTTCAGTGTCTTCACAACTTCGGTCAGTCATAACAACCTCCTGCTTTAAACCAACGGCCTAACA
>ML120004.1:0-16351 GCA_003788565.2 Ascobolus immersus RN42 | reverse complement strand
CCCGATTTACACACTACCACGAGACCTTTCACCGTCTTCCCGATGGAGGTAGATCCTACCCCAGAGCCTCCATCCCAACCACCGGACGCCGACAGTCAGCCGCCTCAAACACCACCACCACCGCCCCTGGACCCGGAGAATTCTCGAGACTGTAAGCCTCCAAGGTTCAAGCCAATTGTTTTCGACAGGCCTGCACACAGAATTCGCTGGCCCTACGACCTGGAGATTAAAGGCCACGACAAGTCGATTTTCCTGGACCCGGCTAAGGATAACATCTGGCATCCGTTTTCTTCCGCCTTAGAGTTTGCATACGCTCGTTATTTCCACAGTTCTGGAGCTTCCCTCAGGGATATAGACAACTTCTGTAACTGGGACCTTCCACGCGACCCCCAGGCTGGCGCAAGTAGTTGCTCAGCCACCCAGAAAGATGGCGCAGAGATGTTCACATCTGGTTACACCTACAAGAAGAAGATGAACACCCTGGCCGAAGAGCTGTTGGTTGGCTGGGACGAGAAAAAGATCGATCCGGATACCATTAAGGGCCTTCCTTACGAGGTTAAATACCGAGTACGAAGCTTGAGAAAAATGATCGAGGTGATATTCAAACAAGCAAGTTTGGCACCTTACATGGCCTACCTACCGGAAAAATGGTACGACAGCAACGGCGTGAGGATCGTGGGACCGCCCTGGACGGCCGATTGGTGGTGGGAGAAGCAGAATTCCATCCCTCGTGGTCACTTCCTTATAGTGATCTACGCGGCCTCTGACGCCGGCGAGCTCACGAGATATAACGGCGACAAGGAGATAAACCCGCTTAACATAACCATTGGGAATATCGACGCCGAGGTCCGTCTGAAACCCAGCAGAGGCTGCACCAAGGCTATAGCCTTATTCCCCACGCAGCTAAAGCATACCAGCAGCGAGGGCGAACCAGACAGGCTACAGCAGCGCATTGCGGCGGCCGAGGTGGTTCAACACGTTGTCAGGGACGCCTTTGAGGAGCTCCCAGCCCTCTTCCACGAGGGCATGAAGATCACCTGCCCCGACGGAGAGGTTAGGATTGGGCATCCTATACTAGCCGGCTGGATAGCCGACTACATGGAGTATATTAATCTATTCTCCATACCAAAGAACAGCTGTCCGGCCTGTTCAGTGCCTACAACGGAGCTGGAGAGCCACCCAACCAGCATGAACGACCCCCGGCAGACATTAAAATCCATCGGGCTCGTTCAGCAAGTACGCGATCTCGAGAAGGAAATGGACGACGCGGCCAACGCAGACCCCCCAGACAAAGAAAAGTACGACCAGGCCAAGGCAAAGCATGACGCAACCAACACACTCCTCCGCGAGATGAATTTCAACCCCGTCAAGAACGTTCTATGGACCCTTCCAGGCTGTTTTCCCGAGCACCTATGGAAGCCGGATATGCTCCATACCATGGACTTGGGAATGGTTAAGAAGATCGTGAATTGGTCTGTGGCGCTCCTGGAGCAGTTCGAGCCACTTCCACAGATATTCGACGTCCTCTGGGTGCACTGTACACCCCATCCAAATCTGAAGAGGAAGCCAAATAAGCCCTGGCGCAGGATAATCCAGAAGCAGGGGACGGAATATCGAGTGGCTGCACAGCTCCTTCTGGCCGTCCTGGAAGCCACCGTCGAATCCTTCACTGCGGCTTTACACCCCAAGGAGAAGGATCCTCTCCATCCAAGAGCCGGAAACGTCTTGGTCGACAAGGAAGTTTTAAACGACGAGGACATGGATGCCCTCCGGTGGGAACTTCAGCAGGCCCTATACGCCGTTGCTGCTCTCGTGGATTTCCATATGTTTGGGTACTACGACTACCATACCCACGAAGAGAACACTGAGCTTGACCCAGACGGCCATTGCAGGTCTTTCAGACAGGAGGATACAACCTTCAAGGGGGACAGCTCTATCCAACAGATGCACCTCGCTTTGGTCGACTACTTCAATCGGATGTTCATCTTCAGGAAGTATAAGGCTATACACTCCAAGAAGTCTGCCGGTGCCAAAGAAGCTAAGAAGGCTGTAGAGGCCAAGGCAAGGTCTCTGGGAAGGCTCACGAAGGCGGCCTACAGGGCTGCATTGGCCAACCTGAATAGGAGGAAAAAGGATGCGAAGGACGATATCAACTCTAAAACCTCGATGAATTTCCCGAAGCTCCACCTAATGACCCACTTCTGCACGTATATTCTCATGTTTGGGGCACTGAGACCGCTCTCTACGTCGAACAACGAGATATGTCTAGGTGCCTACAAAGAGGCATTCCGGCATAGCAATAAGGACATGTTCGAGAACCAAGTTTTCCGCTGGGTCGCCTGGGAGGAGGCGATGATAGCGAAAACTGCAGCCATTCTCGACCTTCTCGAGCGCGGGATTCTGGGCCCAGAGGCGGCGAAGGACGCAGGTATACACCTGGGACTATACTCCTCGACGGACGAGAGAAAGAGGTGGAGGAGGGAAATAAAGCTCCGGTTCATGTCTAAAACCCGCCGAGAGAAACTTCTGGCGAGGAGGAAGCGAGAACAGGCCCGCCAGGCCATCGAGCTTACCGAACAAGAGAAGCTCAGGCTCCAGGCTAGACGTCTTTACGGTATCGACAAGGAAGATGAATCCGACGAGGAGGATAATGAAGATGTGAGAGACAAGGAAGATAGTAACGGCGAAGGGAGTGGTTCTGATGACGAGGACCCCTGGAATGAGCTTGTAGACTTCGACAAAGGCCTCTACACCCCGCGAGATCGCTCTGGAGCACCAAAAAAACCCAAATACCAACACCGTCTTATGCACGCAATCACGGCGGATTCAATGATTGTACCCGTCCGTACAGTTGCCGAGGCGTCAAAAGCTCTTCACTGCGACGACTTCCCTCTCTTGCTTAGAGACTGTCTACAGCAGTTCGGGCCCCTCAAACGATTCGATCTGGACGACACGGAAAAGCTACAGGACGTCCCCGTTATTCCATACAGCCGTTTGGACCTTGTTAGATCCTCCTTTCGCTACCCCAAGCCAAATAGCTACTCAGAGGACTACCATATCCGCTGCACTGGAATTCAAGGCCGCTGGCGAAAGAATAAGACGGCTCGGAAGGACTGGGTGGCTTACGCAGACGGTACCGAGACCATCCTATCCAACGAAAAAGTCGGTCGCCTCGAAATGCTTTTCACCGTTCTACTTGAGGATACCAACGCCCCAGATGGTGAAAGAAAGACGGTGGAAAGAGCCTTTGCAGCAATTAGACCCACAGAACTGGTCACTCGGACTGGCGCATTCAAGGCCAGAAGGACGTATAAAGCCCAGTGGTCTGATATACCGCTTATCATAGTCCCTGTTGAGAAGATAACCCGCTGTGTACAGGTCGTTCCTATAATCGGCCCGTACAAATGGAATCAGCCTTTTACACCGCCCATGACTGACCAGGAGGTCTGGGATATGTATGACAAGGCATTAGGATTCATCGTAAACAATAGAATCGACTGTGAGACCTTTAATTGCTATTGGTAGGGCCGATCTTAAGGTTGGCGTGGGTATATAGTTCATTATGTAGTTAATAGAGTTTCCCGACCGTGAGAACGATAATTCCGACTTGGCCAAATTAATTGTGCTGCGCAACGGAAACAACGAGGCCTCGCTTGCGCCAAACAGTGTTTTGTGGGGCGCAATCTCGGCTGTTTAGAGGGGATGGCAACCGTTGCAACAGCCCTCAATTAGCGCGTAGCAGCTCGCTGCGCAACGCAACCTCGCTTAATGCTGATGCCTTGCAATAGCGCATGCTAACCCTAGACTGTCGTCGTCCAAGCTCGAAACAGCATTGGGACGGCTGTTCGAGACCTTAGGCTGCCTATTTCTGATAGGACCCATGGTAGTCGTATCGTTTCCTGGGATGAGGACGTTGAGGTTTGATAGGTGCTGACTTGCGGAAATATTGCGAGGAGTAACGAAAGGATGGGTTGTCTTTATCGAGCGAGTAAAAAGTATGGTACTTGGCTATGATCGCGCTGTCGTTGCAAGAGAAAGAGAAATATTCCGAAGAGCGGGACGGTGACGAAGTATAAAAGGGGCTACAAAGATGGCTGCCATCTTGAGCTCTTGTTCCGTATGCTGACCATCTTGACCAAAGGATCTGCCAGTGTTGGGTTGCAAACGAATCAAACTTCGTGCACTGGCAGCGGCGACTTGTACTTGCGAAAGAAGCTCTCGGGTGAAGCACTAAGTACTAGACGCTGAGCGGGCGGTGACGTTGCAACTAGATGAAATAATTAGTACTTGGTCCAAAGCGCATCTTTCGTTAGCACGCCCAGCCCGCCGTGGTGACCCGAGTGAGGCTGCATTTGACTCCCGGAGGTGGTGAGGGGGGGGATGGATCTGGGCCGAGTTCCTGACTGCTCAGAACGCCCGATGCCCGAGTGAATATATCTTTTGGCCGAGTGAATCTGTGTCTGCTTCGTCCTCCACTTCTGTCCATCCTTCGTCGTGACCATCATGACAAGCCCCACACGACATCGCCATGACGATGATTACCACCACAGACCGGAGGCAGTTCACGGCCAAATTCAGCTCACTCTTCATGCTTTTGACGACTATTATCATACTCCCACTCTTGAAGACATCTGTAATGATGCTGGATTCTTCACAGCTTATGACGATGAAACTTTTGACAGAGTTTTCGGCACCCAAACACCACGGCCAAACCTTGCACTTTTCAATGCCGACGAAACACCAATTCCAGTACAGCTTTTCATCCCAATTACGACGGCATATTCAGAGCCAGGGCCCGATGGATATCCAGATGGCTTCTATCCATTTAATCAACCACCTGCACCAGGTTCTCCTCCTCCAATGCCGCTATTTCCAACCGTCCCACAAACACCGACACAGCCAAGTTCACCTCCAACATCACCACCACCAAAGCGCAAACGCCGTTCTACACGAGATCAACGTCGAGATATCAGAAATCTGCACGAAACTGGTCAATACCGATATGCTGATATTGTTGCCGAGCTCAATTCTCGACCTGAATACCAAAGTTACCCAATCACTTACAGGACAGTTCAATGTGCCTGTTCGACACAAGCTACACCAAGAAGGACATCAAAACGACTCGGCCGACCACGAATTCTTACAGAGCGGGACCTCGACCTCATCGAATCATTCATCAAAACCAACAAAACCACGCGTCAAATGTCATGGGATGATCTCGCCATTCAAATAAATCAATATTTCAATATCAAGGTTCACAGAGATACCATCAAAAGAGCCATGCATGAAAGAGGATATCATCGTCACCCAGCATACGGAAAACCGAAACTTACAGAGAACTGCATGAAGGAGCGTTTTGAGCTCGGCAAAGTGTTGAAGACCTTCACACTCAGAGACTGGTGCCGGATTCTTTGGAGCGACGAAACTTGGGTAACAGGAGGTGCGCATCGCAAAGTTTATGTTACGCGCAAAGCTGGAGAGGAATTGGATCCAGATTGTGTCACTGTCGCTGTCAGAAAGAAGGCCGGTTGGATGTTTTGGGCTTGTTTTGCTGGTAACGAGCCAGGTCCGCATTTATTTTGGGAGAAGGACTGGGGTACAATTAATTCTCAACGCTATTGTGAGAAAATTATACCTCTTTTGGACGGTTGGATCAGATGGAAGGAGGCCGAAGAGGTTTATCTTGTATTCCAGCAGGATAATGCAAGTTCGCACTCGGCAGCAGCCACAATTGCAGAGCTTCGTGAGCGAGGTGTTCCTGTCTTCAAATGGCCAGCAAATTCACCAGGTTTGTGTTTTTTTCCTTTCCCATTAAATATTATACTAACTGATAAATAGACTTGAATCCTATTGAGAAACTATGGGATTTATTAAAGAATGAAGTCGCTAAAACAACTGAGGATGGTTGTAGTGGTGAAAAGTTGAGGAAGGCCGTGAACGAAGCATGGAAAGTCGTTGCGACGCCAGAAACGTTAATGAAGTTGATTTTGGAGATGGAAGAACGAGTTGACGCACTTTTGGCAGCCAAAGGTGGCCATATTCCCTATTAAAACAGACATTTCGTTTTATTATTACTAGACTACTAGACTTTATAGTAATGAATCAATGACTATCACCTTAATATATTGCCGATGTTGTTGAGTTGAGATCAGTTACGGCCTCCGTGTCACGAATAAACAATCTCGCCCATAACCAAACAATCACCACGGTCGGCACCTCAAAATTCACTGGCAACTATCATCATCTTCAAATTGTACTTGGAATCACTGAGAAGTCCATCAAAAAGTTCATATCTCACGGCAAACTCACCCCTTCACCACCTCCGGGAGTCAAATGCAGCCTCACTCGGGTCACCACGGCGGGCTGGGCGTGCTAACGAAAGATGTGCTTTGGACCAAGTACGTTCGAGCTGAGCGAGTTTGTCAGTTAGAAAAAGCTTCATAGTGCCCATCAACGACGTTGAATGGTTGCGGCTTTGACGGGGGGAGGGACGCTCGGTGTGACATGTCACTGGCGTTGAACCGCACTAAGGCCCAAAGCGGCACACTGTTTTGATATGACGTCTTCATCATGCAGGTGCAAACGAATTTCCCCAACGAAATCTTTCGCGGCTGCACCTTCTCCCACAAGACTTCAAATCATCCTCCTCTGGCTTTCACCTTATTGAAATTACGCATCACGACAGCATCATATCGTTGTCAACAACCGTGGTCATCTTGGAAGCCCCCGCCTCAACCAGACACTCAGACTTTTTGCCAAATGCACCCTATCTTCTGGTTCTCGACAGACGAAGCTCACAGTCACTCGGCCTCCACTGCGCCTACAGACGTGCAATCTTCAAGTCAGGCCCGACCTTACGAGCGACTACTTTACCATCTTACATGGCGAGCAATGAGCGTTGGACTTGAGCTGGAGATGGAAGGGGTACTCAAGGTAAGCTTCGAGAGAAGTCCCCACCGTTGCATCAGAAAGAGGGCTTAGGCATCGTTGATCGGACCTTCAGCCATCTACAAATACGGTTGGGCCATGCTGACTCGCAACACGCAATGCTTTTAGTATCGACAACGAGCTTTGAGTGGATGAACCCCCAGCCAGCAAAGTTCAGTCCGATATCCAGTCGTCGCCATCGAACCGGTAACAGCCGCTACGACTTTCAGATCCCAAGGTGTAGCCTAGGGCTTATTTGAACTATCAGATAAGAAGTATGATAGTCTTTTTGCTGCGAAAGATCAACATTCTCAGTACTCCGCCAACTCAGCCCTCCGATCTCCATCTTCGCCCAATGTCTGAGTGTGGAACAGCCGAGTAGCCTGTCAGCAGCATCCTTCAGAGTCAAATGGCATGGTGATGGATGATTTTGTATTATCAGAAGCAAAGGTATGCCTCTCTCCTCGATTCGCGCAGATGAATCCTTAATAACCGCACACCAGCTCTCCTCGCATGCCAGGACCAACTACAGACGAAATGAAAGCTGGATCGAGCGCTCGAATACAAAGATCTGATTCATGGTACGACAAGCACAATCAACAATTCACGTACGGCTCTCGAATTTGCGAGTTCAAGTAGGAAGGTGAGTTTGGATGGAGCTCGTCACATAGAGGAGGAGACAAGCAGAGAAGGGCGACGCGAAAAGGGCACATAGCTTCAGAGGAGTTCACACAGGAAAGACTTGTTCTCGTGCCCTCATGATGGTATGGTTCCTTTCTGAAAATGCTCCCCTTCTACCAATCGACGATGGATAGCAGGAGCGAACTCTTTCCTGGCCTTCTTGAAGGAAGTGTCCTGGAATACCCGAGTGTGGTTGTTTACTTCTTGTCATTCGGCACCTCAGATACTGGTTCCTGTATCTGACCTTCTTACTTTCTAGTAGTACTTGAATAGTAGCACGTTCGTCCATGCTAAACCCAAGATACGCACAAATACACCGAGCTTCCCCAAATCCCATACCATGTTCCTCTCCATTGACCCAATGATCCGTTACAGCCCAGTGTCCTACCCGCATTCAAGGATCACGACTTGCTCAGTTCGGCCTTTTTCTGTGGCCGAGAATGCTCAGGCTGCTCTTCCGAATCCTCTTTTCCATCTCTCGTCCTCTTCCTGCTCTGCACGGGTTGATCTGTCTCGGAATTCCCGTCCACAGCTAGCGGTTCGTCCAGCTGCTGAGTTTCCCCATCGTTGGTTTCCTGCGTGTCGCTCTGCACGGTCGGTTGATCTGTCTCGGAATTACCGTCCACAGCTAGCGCTTCATCCAGCTGCTGAATATCCCCATCATTGGTTTCCTGCGTCTCGCTCTGCGCGGCCGGTTGCTGCTCTCGAGCTCGAGCTCGAGAATCTCGAACTTCCTTCTGCACTTTCCCAATGAACTTTAGTATTCCCGTGTGGTCAGGGGTGAAGCCAATGTTATCCATAAAGAATTTTGTTCCTGCAGGGCCCGTATTTCCTCCCCTATTCCCGGAACTATCCCCCCCCCGTTTGAGCCAACCTCTGCCGCCCTTCCACGAATTCAACAGTATTGACCATAGCTGTTTGGAAATGTGCCTCGATCTTATTCCGCACTTCCTCACTCATCCCACGAAACTGAGAAGCGAATTCCTTCAACTTTTCTGGAGAACTTAGATGTGGGAAGTAGATTACGCCCATTACTTCTCGAACGAATTTCTCTCCCTCTCCCTTAAAGGGTACTCTGAATCCGATTAGCAAGTGATCATGAGAATGAGGGTATCTTCATGTGGAACAGGGACATACTGTGGTGCCATGGTGCTTCTCTTCCTGTAGTACAAATAGAGGTCCGAGTCTGCTTCTCTGATTCCGGGATCGATATTCCTTGAGGGTAGTAGGCGTGCGAAGTCGAGTTTAGAAGTGTTGATGCTTGCCAGAACGAAGCCCGGCCTTAATTAAGGCAAGCATATCTGGTCATCTTGAGCCCAACGCAATGTATCAGCTGGCTTCATCGTGTCCTATAACTGTTTATTATATAGATTCAAGATAGCTATGCCGTTTGCATCTAAATGCTGGCCAAGGCAACAAATCAACCTGAAGCTCAGTTCTACCAACCGACGGCATTGAGGCGGACGCAAGTACAAGGTAAGTACTTCTTACATAGATCAAGAAATGAGGTTCTCAATTAGATACATTATCAATTTCTCTTTGTATTATTCGAATTCACAACTACACAAGTACATAGCTTAGAAGGATTTGTATTTAGACCTAATAAGACAGCTTGTGTGCCAGCCGAGCCGTTTTAATACTAATTGTAAAGGCATTGGAATCTCTATGTAGGGTCAGATGGCCGAGCGGTCTAAGGCGCCAGGTTAAGGTTAAGCTTAATATTCGAAAGAACATCCTGGTCTGGGAAACTAGGCGTGGGTTCAAATCCCACTCTGATCATCAATCTTTTGGAGACCGTGTGGGTGGATGAGTTCGACTGCAGTACAGTACGATACAGCATGGATAATCGCCCACGATGACCGAGGCTCCTGTGGATATCTAGCGCAAATGGCTGGCAAGGCATTGTTTCGCAGTTACCTAGGTACATAAGAAATCTGTTGGTGATTCGGAAACATTGTGCATGCTGAGAGTTGATCCGAGTGCCTTTGAACGGTAAGAAGAGGCTTATATGGATGATCTGAAAGAAAACGTTTCCGAAATACGTTCGGTGTAGATGCATAGAGGTGTGGGCTTCAATACTTATGAGTGAACAAGGATGAGGAATGCAAGGGAAAGCAACGGCATCATAAGAATAAAGAAGCTTCGAGGAGAGCTGAAGGTATCACACATGCTTCCGATCTCCGTTTCTTGAAAGAAAAGAACCCGAAGTTAGATTCAACTGGATAACTTCGTTATCTTAAAGACCATGCGAAAACATTTCAATAAACGCCAATGCATATGCAATGCAATATAGAAAGTAGAATCCAGACCCGTCATAATGTTACTTAACCATGAGCCATCACGCCCGATGCAAAAGGAGAGTGCAAGGCAGCAAAGAAAGAACAACAAAGTCATTGAGTCCGGCCGCCACAATTCCACTGTAGAAACACTTCGCAAACTCGATGTGATGAAATAACCCAGCAATTTACCATAGGCCATCAATCAAGCCTCAAAGTTAACCATAATCGCCTGGATACCAACATTAGCAGTCGCAGATACAAACAAAGACGATTGACTTACCATCTTTACGCGATATAACACGGTGAACAGAAATAATAAGCTCTATCCAGCTCCTAGGGCTTTCCGGGACCATACGAGTCTTGTAGTGAGAATAAAGGAGTGAAAATGTCGCTGGATACCAGTGTTAGCAATCAGCGTCATAGAAGGGCAAATATAGAGATACCAACCTCAGTAAAACAGTATTCTTTGTCGATGACCTACTAGATCTAGAGGTTGCCCAAGCTAATCAGCTTTTCGAAGCGTCTTACCACTGGTGTGGTTTCACTAGCTCCAACTGTCGTGAACCCTTCAAAGTCCGGCTGAAAGAGATGCGATTGCTGATCATCCGGCCAGCACCCTTGATCCTGAAAGATTCGTGAAAGTATTTCTAGCTTGAACAGATTATCCTGATAGTTTTCGTACCAAGCACCAAAATCCAGCGCCAGCAGCACAAGATCATGCCTGTAACAAAACCAATACTGCTCCTCAGGAGATAGGCTATCGAAGACCTCTAGCGTTGTCGGAAGCAGAATACGAGACTGGGCGGTGATCAGGCCACATCGGAAGGCCAGTAAGTCAGAGAAGACAAAAGGAGTGGCCGGGAATGGGTTCACAAGGAAAGGCCCCATCATATGTTCTGCAACATAACAGACTGCCGCAAGCTCTGAGATTGACAAACTGTTCGCGTATGTGTAGTCGTAGAAATAGTTCGGAACGTTGATGTGGTGCAATGCCGACAGGCGATGGAAATAGGCTTGCCAGTCGCTTGTAACCATAGGAAGTACGGTATGAGCAGCGGCAAGGGACGTTTCCTCAAAGTGCTCCTGGGAGTGGATCAACTTCCAATCATGGAAGTGTGTTGTCGCAACCAAAAACCGAAGAATAGCTGTTTCGAAAAGACCTCTGAGACGCGGAATGTCGAAATTTAGATGGCCAAAATAGAAACCCCAATCAAAGATTTGCTCTCCTTGGTAGCATTGAGTCTCACCACTTTGTCCACCGTAAAAACTTTGGCCGAAATGATCATTAACCCCATCCCATCTTCTCGCGTCAAACCCAATGGCTTGGCATAAGATATCCACGTAACGGTCAACAGCCTCAATAAAGATGACCTCCGACATGTTGGAAATAATTCCGCTCTGGCGCCCGAAAGTCTGCCTGTAGTCCTGAAGACCTCCCTCAAATTGAGAACTGAGTAGTCTTATAGACCTGTCGCGGTTCCAGATAGCAAATTCCTCCGGAAGTAGAAAGTCTGGAATACCACTTGGCCTCCAACGAGTGTCTGTGAAGTTCATATGGCCAGAGGCGGAATGTATGTTCTCGAAGGCCATCAGACTGATATGACCCATTCCATTCTCATTGCATCTGAGTCTATCCAACAACGTCATCATTTCCTCAGGATAGTCCCGCTGCTGAATATGCCGTTGTATGCCCTTTGCATAGTTTCTGTAGAGCATGGCAATACGGGGATGGGACTCGATGAAGTTGAAGAGCATTCCACCAGAGAGCTCACAATTCTCAAGAATGAGCAGGAGAATATCATTCGGGAGCTCGAGGAGCAGAAAGGGGGGTGACTTGGCGCGTTCGGGAAAAGTATTGAGAGGGAGCGAAAGCCTGAGGTGTTGGGAGACGTCGAGGAGAATTTCCTTTAAGTTGTTGCCTTCGAAGGCCTAGAACAAAACATCAGTAAGTTTCTAGCCACTAATGCAGAATCCGGCGTAGATGAAGCAAAGGCAGTCATACCTTGGAGAAGAGAGAGGCCCAGACTGGATGAATGTCTGAGATACCAGCAGCCTGGATGAGGGTCATGAGCTTGTCGGATGTGATTTCGACATTCTCGTCGGCGAGGATCAGTGAGGCGAGGGCGCAGATGAACTGGGGATCAGACATGTCGGTTCCCTTGGATCCAACTTCTCGATCAAGTCGGCCGTCGGTATTGTCGAGGAATCTTTGGGTGGATGAGGATTAAATGACGGAAGTAGTGAGGCGTTGAGGGTGTCGACTTCGTAGATTAGGGGCAAAAGGACGAATTGGAGTGACTTGTGAGGTGCAATAGAGGAAAGTTGATCAGAGAGAGATGAAGGTGATGCCTTGGAGGCCAGAAATGTGAGTTTAAAGGTTTCGCAGCGAGCTTTTGAGGGAAAAGATGAAATGGGAACGAGAGGGAGAGGATGTTAAGGAGAGAAGAGATTTGGACGTATTTTTGGATTGTGATGGAGAAGACACCCAAAGAAGGAAAGAGCCCTCCTCCAGCTCACAGCTTCCAAAAGTATACGGTACTGTAAACGTTCTTCCTGATCGAAACTAGTGCATTGTTACCCAGGCAACAGGTCGACCTCAACTTCCATTCTCATGGCGTAGAAACGCTCGCCAAGTTCTTACCCACATTAATATTGCAAGGTGGCCAGTTCTTTGGTGTGCATCTCCGGCTTATACTTACAACTCCAACTGTGACAGCACAGCTGGTGTACCTAAGAAACCCTCGCGAGCATACCTATTTCTACATCATGTCGTCAGCTCCGAGTCCGATACAATCGTCCCGGCAATCAAAGTTTCAGTTTCTTCCTACGGAAATACTTCACTTTATCTTCATCAAAGCCGACGATCCGCTCACCTTTCTGTCACTTTCGAGGGTGTGTCGTCGATTCCATTCCGTTGTCAGGTCTACGGCCACCCGTTTGGCGTTTTCGAAACAGTGGTTTTTGGTCCACTGCGACGGTCTCAGGGGACCCTTTATCATTGAGTACATTGCACGATTCCTACGGCAGCACAGCAGCGCGAAGCTCCCTGTTGCATGCACGCATCGCGATCCGCAGGATCAAAATCGGCAGCGATATATTACAGAACCGTTACGCACCTCCGCATTTTTCTTCAATTTTGATTGTCCAATCTACGACACTTCAGCCTGGGGTAAGGTATCTTTATGGGATGCTGCTCGAAGACAGTCGCATTTCGCTAGGCTTGCATATCTCCCAGACTCACTGCCGCCCTTTTCGAAGGCTGTTGAAGCAGGGGCTGTGGGAAGGCCACATATGGATGATTTGGTTTTGGACGTGGAGGATGTCGTAACAGGTTGGGATCTGTTGAAGAATTGGGACACTTTTCCTGATGGACCTGTGAAGGGTTACAAGTTCATTCCGCATTGTAACGCATACGAGAATTGGAAACGGATAAAAGAGCATTATGACTGTCAGTGTGGTAGAGTCGATTTGATTCCCACATCAGACTTCTGAGGCACTCCAACGGTTCGACGTGCACATGCACAGCTGGGGTTGAACGCACGGAGTGTGATTGTTTTTCGAGGAGAATGCAGGAGAGAGTGTCAGCTCTTGATTGGAACTCTTTGGTGTTTAGTTGGAAGCATTGGTATAGGGACTAGAACGATGTACTCGGGCACTTCGGAGGAGATATGTGGCTTCAATCTCTCGTTCCTTGAGGAGGCTTTTATAGAGTTGCTTCGCCTCGTATGAAGCAATCGTGACTGGCGGAAAGGCATGCCTCTGTGGACACTTGCAGTTGCATGTACGTGAGAAAGAGCTATGATGCGAGAAGCAATATTCCACAAGAATGTTCTGTCCCTTGCAATACAAAGCAATCAAGTACACGATCATGACTTCGGCAGTTGCCGTGCATCATTGTCCTTGACCAGATGCCAAAACGACCGAGTCTATCCCTTCTTTGCCGACCATTTGCTCCAAAGTGAACCAAAACGGAATTCTATCGATGCATTATCATGCTTGACCGAAGCTGCATGTTCTTGGAACCACAGATCAATGTGTTAGCAATTGGCCATCTGGAAAGCGGTCAAAACTATCTTGCTGGTCTTGCTGCTTTGATGCATGTGAACCATGGAGTGCTAGAGTAGTATACTCGGAAGCGAGGGCCTAGGGCTCGAGGGGTAGAGTCTTGTACAGTCTGTCTATCGGTATACCGGTAATACAGCTGTGTCAGGTGAATTTCCCATTGTATAGGATTCCATGCAGCATCATGGTAGTTGTACCTGCAAGGTCACTTGGTTGAACTTGCTTCAGCATCGTAGACCGTGGGTGATAACGTTAACCATGTACACCTATAAAGAAGTTAGATGTAGCTGTGATGGCTTCAAAGAACCTACATGAACCAAATTGTGCCCTTCCCTCCCAAATTTCAATTCTAAGATTGCGGGTATCCCAAATTCACACCCAAATCAATCAGCAGATATCGATACTAATCACCTCTCAACAACCGTAACATCAAAATCAAGCTATCCCGACTGGGTTACTTGCATGGCCATATGGGGCATATAACCATTCTATGAGTACCGTGCTACGGGCTTGGGTGGATCCATGGAGCTGCAGGATATGCACCCAGGCTGCTTGATATCATGCTAGAGTTCTCTTGCTGGCCTCAGGCCTCCACAGATCTTGCATATTGGCATCGTCTTGAGCTGCGAGTCATGGACTTGGGTGTGCATCTCGTCTGACTGGCGAGTTTGCATACGTATGGAGCTCAAATGGTTATTATAGTAAACTTGGTTAAGTACCTAAGACGGATATGTGATGGAGAATGATCGATTATTGTAAGCCCATTAATGGCCATTGTGCCGAGCTCCCGAGATTTAAAAGTATGGCCTTGCCGTTGAGTTGTGCTGCGATGAGTGCAGAAGTTAGACTGCGGTAACAAGATATTGATGGCAAATCATCATGATATCAGCTGGCCGCAGAAAATAAGAATGATGCCCATGTGCAGTTAATAGCATCCGGATCGCGCTCGAGTCTTATTCCTCCACCATCCACTGTAATTTGGACAAAACATTGGCGCCGCATCAAGTTGTCCAACCGTTGGTTACAGTAAGAGTCCCAGATGATCCACCGGCCGGCAAAACGGATGCTTCTTGCCAGACTCGAACTAGCGACCTTCGGATGTCCCTCACTGAGTGAGTGTCATACAACCCTGATATGAGACCGATGTCGTAACCACCTAGACCAAAGAAGCAAATATGAAAGTAAAAAGCGGTTAAAGTGAACGATCACAACAAATTTTAGATAACCAAGCCCGTAACCATGTGTATCCAGGTCCCCACAAAGTTCTCCTAACTCAGAGTCATGTACTAACTTAAAAGATATCGATGCATTTTCATTCCAATTCAAAGCTCCGCATATGCGCATACTTAAGAAGTATGTATGATAAGTACTTACGCAGACATACGTAACTGAGCTACAATTCTCAACGGATCACGAGCTCCCCGAAGACGAATTCTGTTCTTTTTGAACTCTTTTCTTCTCTGCCGCCTCGCTGGCCTTCTTTTGATTCTTCATCTCTTCCATTGCCTTCCAGTCGAGCTAGTCCCACTCCGATAAATGTTCCACAACATATCTTCTTTTGTTCTTGATCTCTTCAATGAGCCTCTGTATGTCTTCCAGTTGCAGAGAGGTCTCTATAACCTCCTCTTCCGAGCCGACTTGGATACTTATGAACCGTTTGCATGCTCTACAACCCCAAATAATCGCCACAAACTCGAAACTGGGCCCTTCACCTCCGTACCCTGCACATTCTCAAGTTCCGCATTTGCAGAACATAAGCAACCGACAGCTCCTTCACCACAGAGCTTATTCTTCTCAAGAAACTCCTTGCCCTCTCTTGTGAAGAAATACCCATGCTCCATAATCAACGCATGCTTCACTTTCAGTAGCACCGTCCGCTGGTTGTCGGATATACTGCCAGTGGGGTCTGCCTCAACTTTTCTCTTAAGACTGAAGAATTGCAAAAGCAGATCAGGGGCTGTGGAAAGACCATCTACTTCTGCATCTGTCGGTGGCTTGCAAGCTTGGCTGACTGGTTGTGCACTGGGGGTATCGTTTGTTTTGGGCATTTCTTCATTGAAATACACTAAGCCTTTGCTAATGCAGCTCGGGCTTTCTCGTTCGCCAAATTCGAGGCTGTGTTGCCTGGGATTAGAGATTCTGTCTGTGTTGCTTGGGCGAACTTCTGTAGGGAGGATGATCAGGAGAGACAGTACTGTTGTTGGGCCATGGGAATGTCAGTTCGTTAAACTGTCTTTGAGATGTGGCTTAATTAACTCGCCTTCGTTTAGATTTCCGTGGAGTATTGGTAGGAATGAAAGACCGATCCACAAGGGTACCAAGAAAAATGTGCCACCCACTCATTTCCTAGAAAGTGTAAGTTCTGGCACATTTCACTTACACTTTGCAAAAGGAGTATTTAT